>CAJNOP010001906.1:0-22108 GCA_905250075.1 Rotaria sp. Silwood1 | reverse complement strand
TAATGATGTCTCAAAATCAAAAGAACCTCATTTGGATAAAATAGAGAGTGAAATGAAACAAAAACGATTTTGTTATAAGTCAATCAGGCAGGTATAACTACATAATATAAATCAAGTAAAAATTTATTTAATTTGATCTAAAACTTCTTATCATTGCTTGTTGTCATTGTGTATTATCATCAAATGCAGTTATTTTCTCATATGATTATTATATACTTAGTGGTATCCAAAAAGAGGGGCAGTGACACTCTAATAAGGGTGTGGGTGTGGGCGAGTGGTGTGACTGTGGCTGTGGGTGAGTGTGGGGGTGGGGGTGTGGAGAATACACACTTGAACTAGCACCCACACCCACACCCTTCGATGAGATCGAATAACTCATTATTGTTCGATAGCAATTCGAGAGAATTAGACGATTGCAGCATAGCTGCAATATCTTCGGTGCGAGAATATTCAAAAACTATTTTATGAATATGAATTTTGGCTTTATTGAGTTGAAGTTTAAACGTACATGATTCAGATGAATATTTAGCTTCTGAATTTCTTTAACACGGATTGCAAAAAAAAGTTATTGATCTAAGATTTGTGATCGACAACTTATATTCATGTCACATGATAAATAAAAACAGAAGCAATTATCTTAAAGAAGATCTAGAAGAAAGTTTTTGGAGCACAGAACATCTATATGAACCTCAGTAAGCTGAAGCTCTCTACTTGTCGTCCAGGCAATGTTCGACGTCTTTAGATCAATTTATTTATGAACAAATCATGGCTGAACATCCGTCACTAGATTAAATATTCGAACCCGTTGAATTCATTGAGCATCAATCAACAGTTTGAGTATCTAATGAGAGGTAGTTTTGTGTAAACTCCAGATAATCAGAAAGTATTAGCTCAATAATCTTACGATCTATGCTAGTTTTCACTTGCTTTTCATCAATCATAAGATAATCATAACAACTAACAAGCCATCGAACTTCTTCAATATTTGCAGATAATGTTTCGATTACAAGTCAGTGAGTGCGTAGCTCATTCTCGACCTCTTCTTAACCTTTATGGAAACATTTTGACCATTTTGAAATGATATTGTAGGATAAAATTTGGTCACTTACAACAGAATATTATTTATCATGAATCGATTTCAGTTTAAACATTGGTTTAGGACCGAACATTTTTCTTATTCATGTAAAATTTTAAGGTTTATGGCTTCCATCGAAATATTTCATATGGTATTATCACTTGACTCTTATTAAAAATATTGCTGATATTTAGAGCACTCTTAATGCTGCAAATACTTATGGACAGAATTTTTATTCTCAAGTTTTATAGTCTTTAGTAGAATATAAATCTCATTACTTTTCATGTCGTATATAGATACATATCTTGTCACAAAAATTCAGATGAAACTATTCAGAATCAATAATCGAATCAACGACTACAATAGGAAGATTTTTCAGTCTAAGTAAACAGGATCTCATGTTTTCACCGTTCCACAATTGTCAAGAGTTTCTCACTTATTAAATCGTATCTAAATGATGGAAAGTTCAACTTCGTCATCAACTATTTTTCAAGTACATTTCAGAGTATTTTGAGATCATATGGTAATTTCGAGCATTGATTCTTATCAAATGTAAACCATACGTAATCTCCAGTTAGGATACGAGTTTATACGAACTAAATCAGCATACACGGTGTCATAGAAGACTTGTGATATGTTAAATTTCGGTGATGACATTAACTATTCATCTTCATCTATTGAAATCCGAGTACTTCAATGATTATGAGCTTAATGTTCACGAACAATGTTTCTAAACTTATTTATTGTATCATGTTTTTAATACATATTGTAATCGTCCCTCTATTATTCGGCTGAAATATCTTCTTAAACTACGAAATACTTTATTCTAAAGCAAATGTTTTTATAGTAAAACGAAATCTTCTTATATTCATTAATGCCAAAAAAATCTTTCTTGGACACTTACTCGTTAATGAAGTTATCGATTATAAAACAACGTTTTGCAAATTTGTGCCATGCTTTCTACAATAGTATCATGAAAGTTTACGGAATTAATTGAAACTTTGATACTGTTTGAAAATAATACAATTTTCACTAATATTATCGGCTATATCTTCGCTTTCAGAAAATTTGAATTAGAGAGCTCATAGTAAGATAGGTTTCCCTTTCCCCCGACCATTTAATTTGTAAAATATTGACGCATCACAAATGCTAGACAAAGAAATAAACGAATGAACCGAGGTACTGAGTAAAAAATATTTATCCCTCCGCTTGAACAAAAAGAAAAGACTAGACATCTTCGTCTGTTGAAGATGACCATTATTCCTAGAAATTCGTCTTTTTGCTTCAATGAAGACTAAAATAATTGGTGTGCAACGTTACAGAATCCAGAAGGGTGTGGATGTGTGTGAAGATAAGACACCCACACCGACACCCACACCCACACCCTTCAACTCGTGTTCTTTATAACAAACAGTGGAATGATTGATTTAAAAATTTTCATTTGAAAGTTGAAGAGAAATAAACTAATTGTGCATACAAAACTGATTTCTAGCAATAGAAATCAGCTTTTTTCTCTGGGTTCAAAGTCAAAAGGCTCAAAGCTCTCATCTGTATCTATGTGATAGTAATATATCATCCATTAATTTAGAGATAAAACTTTCCTTCAATTCATTTTTTCCTAAAGAGCTAGCGACATAAGTTTGACTTTAGAATTCCTATACTTCCGTAAGATCTATGATTTTATTTTTGATAAATAACTTCAAGCAGCTGGCTAATAATTGTCATCAATTATTTTTTAATGATGGTTGTAAATAATAATCATCATTTTATTTATGATTTTTACTATAAATGACACATATTATTGATATGCTTGATGTTAGACAAGAAGCATGATGCTTATCTATATTAAGATTTTGTCTTAGAGATCGTAGATCAGTTGTAACTCATTTATTTGTCAAATCTATATATACTTATTGAAATAATTTATAAAAATAAAACAAGTTATTTTCATTATCATGAAAAATTCTGCGTACACACTTCAAGGAATACATTTATTTGAAAGTAGTCTTTCATTTGTTTTATTTGTTCAAGAATTTCTTACATCATTATATACATTTCTGTATGATGTTTAGCTGGATTAATTGTTTATGTTCGTACTGAAAATAAGTAAACACTTGATGAAACAAAACAAAATTAAATAATTATTACTAAAATATTTTCCATTAATATTCTAAATATTATGAAGAACAATATCGATCGACGTTATTAAACGAGGTTGTGATAGTCTTAATTTTGAGAATGAAGATTTTCTACTTCAGAGAAATAAATAAATAATTATCCAAAGGACATAAAACTGAAATAACACTTATAAATAATTCTAAATTTCGAAAAATATTTTTTTTAGTATAAAATTAGATCTAACTACTGTATTTACCGATAAAGAAGAAAGAGTTTTAGTGAGATAGATATGAAACAAAGAAATGCAGAATTTCAGATAATAGGAATATTAAAAGAAAGCATTCAAGCTACATTAGTACTATGAGTGAATTATTCGTCTCGAATCTTTTTGATAAAATACAGCTAAACAAAACGACATCTTCATTATATAATTAAATGACTAATCAGGAAAATAATCTCAACCAATTCATTTGTTTTTTTTTAATTTTAAAAGATAATTAAATATAGTAAATACGGACAAACATTTAAAAAAAGTAAATCATACAGAATTAGTTGCTTTGGGGAATAATTGATCACTAATAAAATTATTCGAATAATACTTTGATCATATAACATTAGTAGAAATTCAAGAAATTTATTTGAAAATGATTGTTTTAGGCAATAACGTTGAGCAGTATTCATGTTTATCAAGTCAGCTTTAACTCTTATTTCTATACAACATTTGTGAAAACATTTGGAAGACACATTTATTTATCTTAAATCAATATTCGACGTCAAGAAAAGAGAAACTATTCAATGTATACAAGAGCTTATTCTTTTTTTTTAAATACTCAATACTTATTCTAAAAAAGATTTTAATTACTAGTTTTTTTCTATTCATCATTTGAGCTTAAGTTTTTAGAATATTCTGTTAGGTCTGAAACGTGTCTTGGGATAAAAAATTTCCTTGAAACCTTATAATTAAGCTTTCTCAATGGATCTAACTATTAGAGAAGGAAAATTTCAGTATAAAAATCTCATAGTTACAGAAAACACTGCTTTTACCAATATTCACAGCTCAAATGAGAATAATTTATTGTGAAAGTGTCACATCTTTTCATTTGGTTCGATCCTGAAAAACGAATATGAAATCATCTGGTTTACATGTGCGATATACAAGAGATACTATTCAAAAAACTCTATCGTTAGGATAAGACCAGCAAAAAAGTTTCGAGCACTAATAAAAGCCTATTTCTATGCAAATTTTCGATTTAAAATATGAGAATCATTTTTTCTGTTAACATAATATTCATTTCAAACTATTCTTTCAATTTAGTTCTTGTTAAACCTTCATCAATTATCAATTGTTTCATCATCGCCTACCGAAACGCAATTCTCAAATATTTCTGCACAAGTTCCATTGAAAAATTCTTTGACTAATATTCATACTACGCCTATTCGACAACCGATGATTTATTTATTTTGTTTACATCATACATCAAGTATAAATAGATATACAAGAGGAAAATAAAAAAAAAAACAGAACAAGAAATTCGATCTGTTCTGTTTTTATTCCTATTTTATATAAATATAAGTGATTTTCACATTGCTGCAGCCGATTTTCCTGTACATTACTTTCAATTCGTGTTTATTATAGTTTATTAAATATTGATGAAGTTTATTGTATTTTTAACCTGTCGTTTCTTTCTAAATAGCACTTTCTTAGTCATATAATCAATAAATTTCAAATAATTGAAGAAACTTTAGCAGATTAATGATGTATGATTATATTTTATTCAGAATAACTTATTCAAGTAGAAGATTTAATAAAATATTTTAATTCACTATTAGGAAATGGAAATAAATCTGAAAGACATTGTAGGAAGGAAAAACAACATTTTCGAGAAGAATAATTTGTCTTTAAAAAGTTTTTATTTAGCCTTAGCGGCATCAAGTCAGTTGTATCGAATTTATTTTTTTTTTCAACTTAAAACAGATAAAAAAGAATTAGAAGTATAACAAATGGTTATTGTTCAAGTATTATTCTCGGCTTTTCGATATAATAAACTATTGTCATATTCTAAGAAATAGTCACTAGACGATAAATTAGAATTAATAATAGCTTCATTAAATGATAGTAAGCTAAAAATTTCTTTCTCTAACATGTCAGATATAAGAGAATCTCTTGTTATGAAGTCATTGTCATAGACAGAACTACTTTCTCGTTGACATTTGAGTTTTATGAAAGAAAAAGTTTTATGAAAGAAAAAGTTTTATAGATCAACGAGTAAGGACATCCATGCTATGTATTTGATCAAAGCAATCGGATTTCAATAATTCTTCAATGAATCAATAATTTTAGAATAATCATCTTGCTGATGTGGAAAGCTCTACAAAATTAAGAGACCGTAGTCTTAAGCTGTGCCAAGGATAAAGTATGCCACAGGAAAAAGTTTGAAGTAAACCGAGATGTCTTATGTATTACAAAGCTTATTATTTTTCTAATGAAAACAAAAAATATAGACTTTCTTTTGTTACCGACTGTACAATTGTTAACAGTTATTATTGATAGAGTTCGACATGAAAGTGAGAAAATAGGAAAGTGTTTCATGACAAATTGTCAATTTACTTTCTCTTTATGAACAATCAAATGTTACTATTGGATGATCGAAGATTATTTTCCCTTTCATAATAATCTGCAATTCTGTCTTTTTTTTTGTTCAAATAAAGTCAATCATTTTGGATAATTATTCTACACAATACACACTAGCTGTTTTTTGAATCATTAGTTGGATAACAACTAATCCATCAAATTATTGTAGCTTTTCTCGCATGAGCAAGTAGAAGTGCTCGTTTTTTTTCTTTATGAGAAAAATCTTCTTTATTTTATAAATCTTTTGAGGATATCAATCGTCCAACTCTAAATCTATCGTTAATCAATATAGATATAATTCTTCGATGTGTTATACAAAATTCAACTGAAGATACTATATTAAGGTATAGAATAATGCTTTACCATTACTTACTGGGACATTATATGAAACTTTTAGTGCGTAAATAATCGAAATGATTTTATTTATAATACTAAACGCTTTTATAACGGGTGGGCCATAATAAATGTCCCACTTTTGCATTTCATTTTTCCACAACTTAATACGTTGTATTAAAAAAACAAAATATACCATGACATGCAGCATGAAAAGCTCTACAATTTACACAAGACCGCTTTTTTTTATAGTTGCACTTTTTACTTTACAAGTGATCAAAATTTGGAGCAGTTAAATTTCGACTGTGCAAAAATTGATCGCAGAGAATTTTGCTTTTATACAAAACGATTATAATAAGCTGTTGTGTGCAAAATGTAGAGCTTTTCTCGCTGCATCTAGTGATATATTTTGCTGTTTTTTTAATAAGAGATATCAGGTGATAAAAAGATGAAATAAGAAAAAAACAATCTATCTCGTAGAAAAAAAAATACTGTTTTCGCGTGGTCAAAATTTGATTGCTTAGCTGATTTTGAAAACAAAAAGTGCACCTATAAAAAAAGCGGTCTTCTATAAATTGTAGAGCTTGTCAAGCTGCATCTTGTGATGTATTTTGTTTCTTTTTAATAAAACACATCAGATGATAAGTAAGAAAAAAACAAATTGGTCGTGTATCGAAAAATGACTTTTTCGCAGCACCAAAATCTAATCGCTCAGAATTTTTAATAGCTTTGAAAACAAAAAGTACAACTATAAGAATAGCTGTCTTGTATAAATTGTAGAGCTTCTCCTGTTGCATCTAATGGTATGTTTTGTTTTCTTTTTAAATAGAAGATATCAGGTAATAAAAAGATGAAACGAGAAAAAACGAATTCATCTTTTACCAAAAAAAAAAAAATCATTTTCGCACAGTCAAAATTTGATCGCTCTATATTTTATCGGTTTTGAAAGCAAAAAGTGTAACTGTAGGAAAAGCTGCCTTGTATAAATTGTAGAGCTTTTTACGCTGCATCCTGTGGTATATTTTGTTTTTCTAATGCAACGTATTAAGTTGTGGAAAAATAAAATGCAAAATTGGGACATTTATTATGGTCCACCCGTTATTTTTTTTTCTTTTCAGAGCTTTTCTTCATATTTGACATGATAGAATTTTACAAAATTTAGCTACTATTCGATAATTTGTTTCTGTTGCATCCAATTATGTATTTCTCTCATGTTAATTTTTGAAAGCTTGATATGGATCGATTAATAAATCATGAAGAATTCATTAAGTAAAGAAATAAATCAAATTAGATTATAAGTAAATCTCGATGATTGATCCAAGCAAGATTAGAGATGAAAGTGCCTCACTTTAAAAATATTTCTCTCAGATTACCTACAATTTTGAAATGACGTCTTAGATGAAAAAAAAATCGAAAGCTATCAAAAATAAAAATTATTTAAATTGAAAATTGACTTACATGTAAATAGTTTTATTTCTATTTCATCTATTTAAAAATCTTAAGAATATTTTTGTTTTGGTTTTTTTTTGCTGTTTCAATGGAATAAATGAAGTATTTACTTCTGTATTTCAATTTTTCAAATTTACAATATCCCTTTTTGTTTTTTCCATTCTCTAGGAATTTGAATAGCTGTCAATGTCACATTGTCTTATATTTGATATTAAACTTTGATTATTATGGCGTGCACCAACAAGTGCATTAATTAAAGAAATATGATTTAGGGTTTTTTTTTGTGTCAACACAATGATTAATATCCAATGAAATAAATTAAAATAATGATGATCAATCAACACCCGTTAAAATTTCTATTAAAAGTTTATTATCATGTTCAAAAAATCAACACCATATTTAATAGCATAACGAGATTCAATATTAATTTATGTTTATATAATACTATGTGATTTATTACGTTTTATCAATTTTATATGAGAAATAATTTGTATAAAAATATGTCAACAAAAAAAAAATCATTTCTTAGTTGGAATTTAAATCAAAGTTTTTTTTCGTTGTGTAACAAAAATAAAATGTAACTTATTTGATGGAACAGATCAAATAAGATCAGATTGTACATTATACAAAACTATATGATCAGTATTTGAATATCTTCATCCACGATATGGTTTAATCATAACAAATCAATTATTACAATCATATTTTTATTTATTTGAACTGAATCAATCGACCAGTTACTTATATTATTTAATGATCTTTATTGTGTTTATTATTTAACAAAAAAAAAAAACAAACAATTAAATTTATACAATATTTTAATCGATATGATTTACATCGAATAACTATATTATTATTTCGTTTATCAATATTTAAGTGATTTATACGTATAGGAAGACACTATTGAGAAACAAAAAATTCTCAATATATTCATAAAATAGAATTTGGTTTAAATAATTATTGTTTATTATCATTTCCTTCTGATTTATTACAATATTAAGATAAAACGGATGATCATATTGAACGTATATCATTTTTTTATTGTTGATTAATTAAGAATATAATTTCAAAAAAGATGGATTTCATTTTTTGGGTTTCAATTAATCCACCATATTAATCTAATCATGAAAATGAACAAGCAACAAATTATTTAAGAAAATAAGAAATTTTCGAAACAAATCGAAAACAACGGTAACAACATTTAGAAAAGCAAGATTTTATGTCTTTTTTTTCTGTATAATGCATTTATTCGTGTTGTAGCTATATTTTTATTGAATATCCTTTGCTTGATATTTGAATATGGGTGTTTGAAATAAATCTATTCCATTATTATTAACAGATATCAGCGGTTAATATTTGAAAACACGTTCAATATTACAAACAAGTTCAAGTAATGTATTTAAATATATGAAACAAATAGGTACACCTGATTTATTATCTTATCGATATATATATACTATATTAATATCAATTGAAAGTAATAATAAATTATCATTATCATTTAATGTAATTTCATAAATACTTTAGTAATTGACAATTTGAACTTATATTTTTGTTAATATTCAATAGTAGATATAAATGAAGAAAAAGGTTGTCGAAAGAATTTTAAACTTTACAAAAAATACAGAGAGATCTAGATTTAAAAAAAGTGAAATTCATTGCTAAATTATTCATCTCATAGAACAAAAAAAAAATCTATCATTTCATGTAGATAAAAGATTATCTCAATAATTTCAAATATATTTTGATTAATTATTCTATTCTACTAATTAATTCTTAAACTTAATGAAATCTTTCTTTTAATTAATTTGAAAGTTCCAGTATGAATATATCCTTCGCCAACAGTCACCATTCAGTGGACAAGAATTGTTTTATTTAGATTTTATTCGATCGTTTATTTTCTTGTTATGATCTTCATTTAACATCATTATAACAAATTCAAATAACTTTATCTATTCAATTAAAATATGAATTTTTTCGTATATGGTTTTATCAAGATGATTTAATGATATCATTTATAAGTTATGCTATATATAAATCTGATATATATTACTTGGAAAAAATATCAAAAGAATATCATCAATTATAGATAGATTTAATTGATCGCAACTTTAAATTAATAGCTACAACTCATTCATATACTTCCTATTTAGTTTTATTTCAAAGTCATCATAGATGATTTAAATAAATTATACAATACAAGAATTACATAATAACCTACAAAATGATGCATTTAAATATAATTTCGATATAGATTTAAATGGTTTTATTTTACTTAAATTTCTATGACTTTTTATTTTTATTATCATTAATTAATGAAATAGAATATATTAAATATAAATTAGAATTTCAATAAAAAAATTCTATCAATTGATCTTAAAAGACTATAAATAGTTGATCAATATTCGAAAAATGATTGATGCCATTTATATTAAATTTCAATAAAAATAATACGTCAATGATCATAGTTAATTATAAATCATCTATTTTTAATAGTTAAACGTATCTATAACATGATTAAAACGAACAAATTAAAATATAAATTAATTAATTAATAAACATGTTAATCAAGAACAAGAAATACTTGATGGTTCATTAATAATATTATCATTAGATAATAATCTTATTGGACTTTTTAGAGAATTCTCTCTAGGTAGTAGTAAACAATCATCAACATGAACATATTGAAACTTTACTTTAATTACATCTATTAATATTTTTAATTGCACATATATTCGTTTATCGAATATTTAAATAAATAAATAAATTTTAGAATTAGTTGCATCAATATCTTCAAATATTTCCATATAGAAGCTTTTCTGTTTTTCATACATTAATTAGTGTAGATTATTCAGTTAAAGTTAATCAATGAACTTTATTATTAATGAGAATTATTGCACAAAGAAAATCAATATATATGTGTATATATCGATTAACTTGTCTTGTGTTAAGTGTACGTTCATCACATATAATTGTTAATGTATTGTAAGTATATGTTTAAATCCTTTATTCTTATACTGCTTTTTTTTCTTAGTTCCTTATATTATTTTTTTAAGAAAAAATAATTTTTTACATAAATGTCACACTGATGATTGAATAGTGATTTTATATGTTGTGAGTTTTTCTCAATTGACTTGCTAAATTAATTCAAAAAAGAGTTTATCTTTTAACTCTATTATCATTATATAGTTCAATTAATAATTCTTTTATTAATCAATTTTTACTTCTATCAAATGATTGACAAGACAGTTTAAAATAACGTCCTCTTTTGTTTATCATAATCAATATTTTATTTGTTGTTTTTTTAAATCTATTCAATTTGATATATTAACTGAATTTTCTTTCTATATTCGGATAATGTGTCATAATGATAGAAATAATATAATAGAAGAGAAAAAATAGAATTCTTTTTTGTTTCGCTTTTATTTCGAATCGATCATAGCTTGATCGTTCTGTTGATATTATCTTTCAGTTTGTTACTTGTAATGATAGATGAGTTAGTCAATCAGTTCCTTTTATTTTTGCTTAGTGTCTGCATTTTCGAGACGTTAAATAGTTAGTTATTTTTTCTTATCATTCAATAGTGGAGTTGAATAAATTAAACAAAGAATAATGTTTACTTTTTGTTAGAGCACAAAATTTTCAAATTGTTGGTTTTTTTTTTATATGAAGATGAAGAATATGAGAAAAATTGATACTTTTATAATGAATTAATAATACAGAGAAATTTCTTTGTCTAAAATTTGAATAGAAAAGTCGATTTTATTAGAATGAGTAATTTATTATCTATTTTTTGATTTAAAGAGTTTTTTTTTGTCATGTCACGTTTCTTTTTGAGAATTTCAATAGTCAATAGATTATATAGTTAAATTGATTAATTCTTCCTGTCTATGAATATACAAAATTTTTATCATTCAAAATGACAATAAAATAGTTCTGTAATAATATCAAATGATAAACTACAATATAAAACAAAACCATATGTATCAACTTTAATATTTATTCGCTTAATGTTTTAATATGAACGATGATTTGACTATTTTTTTTTCATAATCCATATAATAAACTTCGTTTACTTAGAAATTTTTTTTAAAAGATCCGTTAATGTAATATGATCTTAATAAATTGGAATAATTATTCTGTATTATTTATTGAATCATTTCAAGTAAAGAGGAAAACATATTTATTATTTTTTTTCTGAATTAATGTTTTTCTTATTTGAACATTTATCAAATAGAACTAATGATATCAATCATATTTAATTAAAAGAAAAACAATTTCATTTTTTAAATCAAATAAGTAGATTTATTTTTCTAAAGAAGATCTATTAAAATGTTTTTCTTTTTTATTTATTTATACTATCAAATAGAAAAACCTAAAAAATAAATTTTCCATTTATTTGTGGATCACCTTAACGAATAAAAAATGTTGTAAAAATAGTACAAACAATTGAAGTTATTTCAAAAAATTGAACTATTTAATTAGTGTTCTCGAATTAAATCAAAAATATTCACAATCATTTGTTTTTCAGGAGAAGATAATTCTCTATAGTTTTGATTTCAGATTTCACGGGAGAACATGGATTCTAAAGTTTTAGATTTAAAGAAAATGTTTGATTATGTCTCTTGTTTGTGGAAGAATATCTGACTTTCCAGCAGTGTTCAGGCTTTCGAAAAAGGAAATTTTGGAAGTTTTGGAAATTTCAAGCACTTGTGTTCTAAATTGTTTGGTACTTTCCAAAATTATATAATTTCCGAAATTTCTGAAATTTCCAAAATTCTGTACGTAGCGAAATTTCCGAAATTACAGAAAATTCTAAAATTTCCAAACTTTCCAATATTTCCAAAAAATTTTCATTTGCTTTGCTATGTAGTTATCGAGTTGATGAAAGCTTCGGAAATTTCTGTAATTTCCTTTTTCGGAAATCTGAACATACCTCTAGAGAATAAGGTACTTTTACAAATAATCTATCAATAATGAAATTATTCGAATAGAATCTATACTTTAATCGTATCAGATACATTAAATTTTAATAAATTCATTTCAAATTGATTGTTTTCTACATTTACTTACCTCAATATGCATCTATATGAAATCAGTTTAAAATTTTATTTCTATAGAAGATTTTGTGAAAAGATTTGAAAGAAATATTTAATTATCTTAAATCAACATTCAATCTTTAGAAAATAAAAACAATTCAATGTATACAAGAGTTTATTGTCTTTTTCAATAGTAAATATTTATTGTAAGGAAAATCTCAATTATTAATCTTTGTTATTCACCGGTTGAGCTAAAATATCTAACATGTTCTATTTTATCTAAAACTTATCTATGTAGAAAAACTTTAGATGGAAATGTTATTATTAAGATATCTGTATGGGTTCAACTTACATAAAGAAATGTTCAATATAAGAATTTCATAGCAAGAGAAAAAATGGTTTAGCGAATTTCGATAGTCTTAACAAGTAGAAATCTGATGTCTCGACATCAATAGGCAAATGATCTTTAGTGAAGTATAAAGTAATAAATTCGATCAGCACACAAACTGTATAAGACGAATGTCTCCATTTGTGTTTTTAAATTGAAAGACTAAAATAATGTCACAGAAATTGAACTGAAAAGTGTTTTTTTTTCTTAGAATTCTCATATATAAATTATCTGAATGTATGTATTTTTTATTTAGTTTGGTTTAAAACTTCATCTAATATAAATTGTTCCATTATCATCTACTGAGGGTATGGGTGGGTGTGGGTGTGGGTGTGGGTGTGGGTGTGGGTGTGGGGTGTGGGTGTGGGGTGTGGGTGTGCATATGAGTGTTAGCTCCCTTTTACTAACACCGACACCCATACCCACACACCGCACTCCCACACCCACACCCCACACCCACACCCATCCATACTCATCCACACCCACACCCACGACGTCTATTTAAGTGTTATTTCTTTTTTTTGTTTTGAAGGTGTTATTATTCTTTGGATTGTTTCTTTCGTCTGTTATGTCGTAGTTGTTTCTGTTCTTCGTAGTCAAAAAACTTACGATTAAATTCGAGTTCTCATTTCTCATGTGCGCTTAAGTGCGAGCTAATATCATCTCTATCTCGTAAAATTTTGGAGGGAACGTATGCAGCTTATATGGCCACATTGTTTTCAAAGTTCTGTAACCGAGTTTTTGGAATAATCCGCAGTTTTTTGCATCGCAGAAAGGTATAGTCAACATGTTGCATGCAGAACAAATATTGGTTTGGATTAAGAATTTGATAATAAATAATAGAAAAAGAGAAAAAAACATTGTGATAACGAGTAACACATACTTTTATCATTGCTTACTCCGGTTATTTAGCATGTGATTGACTCATACAAAATAAGTACGAGACACATCCTGAAACTGATTCTCCATATCGTAACAAATAAATTACTTTGTTTTGTCTGCTCTAGAGCATTCGTTTGATAACAAGTGGAATTGCTTGAAGCTGACCCAATCTTTCAAACATGTACATGAATAACCCAGTTGCTCTTCAAGTTCGTTCGAAACAAACTTGTCTTCTGGTGTTGGATTTGGAAACAGTCTGGGAAAAAGACACTAAAGATAAGGAAGACAAATCTGGCCATCATATCATCGAATTTGCTGTTCAAAACTTGTCTGGAAGTTTCTGTTTTTGTTCTGCTGTTAAGCCTTCATCCGCAGATTTCTTAGAGGGTTTTCCTGACCAACGCCGGCCGTCACTTCGTAAAGAAGTGGAACGACATACCACTCCAAATTTTATACAGGTTTGGAAACAGTTTCGTGATGAAGTTGCTGTAATGTTTCCAAAGTATCACATAATTTTGGTCTCACACAATGGCTTTCAACATGATTTCGTCATCATACAGAAAGTGTTACAATCGTTTTCTGCAGTCAGTAGTATTCCTTAAGACTGGATGATTATAGACAGTCTCGAATTATTTAGGATTTATTATCCGAAGCAGGTTTCTTACAAATTAGAGTCACTATTTGAAGTAATCAGTGGAGAAGTAATGGAAAATAAACATTGCGCTTCGAGTGACGCTAAGCACCTATGCATTCTACTAATGTTTTTGATGGGTAAAATCGCAGAAGATTACAATCAATTTATCGAGATTATTAAGAAAAATTCATGCTGTTTCTTCCACAATCAATCTGTTTGTATGCATACTGCTGGCATTTTTCAACCTTTGAATGATACAACTTTGCGTAGCAGGTTCTCAACTAACTTGCCAATGCCTACTTTATTCATGGACAGCGCTCCTGGAATAATAATGTCGACTTCTTCTAATATGCAAGAAAGTTTCTGTCCGATATGTGGTGGAGAAGTCGTTATTAAAACAAACTCGATGAGCGACGAAAGATTTTATGGTTGTTCCAATTACCAAACCTATGGGTACAGTTGGACAGAATCCATTTAGAGATGAGTAAAAGTACTGTACGATGTTGTGTCTAATAATCACCAAGCTTTCTCGAAATTCTATATTGAGTGTGTGTAACGATTCAAAGAACATCTTCATCACACATCCATATACACCTACACCCACACTTTCTCGACTGCCGACTTTTGCGGCGCGAGTATAAGATTGTAGGAAACATTAAGTAGCGTTGTGATATTTGAAGGAGGGTGTGAGTGGGAGGGTGTGGGTGTGGGTGTGAGTGTGGGTGTGGGTGTGGGTGTGAGTGTGGGTGTGGGTGTGAGTGTGGGTGTGGGTGTGGGTGGGATGTGGGTGTGGGTGGGATGTGGGTGTGGGTGTGGGTGTGAGTGTGGGTGTGGGTGCGGGTGCGGGTGCGGGTGTGTTAGAAAAGCAGCCACACACCCACACCCACACCCACACCCACACCCACACCCACACCCACACCCACACCCACACCCACACCCACACCCACATCCACACCCACACTCACACCCACACTCACACCCACACCCACACCCACACCCATCCACACACCCACACCCTTCCGCAACAACACCCTTCAACTAAAATGACGAAACGACATCAATAAAACTTGTCAGAACAATTTTACCTTTGCAAACTCTCATGCCCACTTTTCATCGGGGTGTGAGTGTGGGTGAGCAGTACACACCCACGCCCACACCCACACCCACACATCCACACCCACACACCCACACCCATACCCACACCCACACCCATACCCACACCCACACCCTCGGTGTACTTTCTACCTGCCGATTGAGAAAGTGAGAATCTAGAATGCTTGAGGACTGGATTAAAAGATTCTATATGCTTGCCCAAGATCAATCACTATCAAATACTTGCTTTTGAAAAAAAAGACAGCGAATGGGTATGAGTATTTGGTTCTACGTACAGTCACCTAATCTCACATCTCACACCCACCCACACTCTAAATCGAGACGAATTTTCGATTTCGTGTAAAAGTTCGTGGAAAATTTTGGAATTTTTCCATTTCTAAACAACTTAACAATAGGAAATACTGCTTCTCTCAATGATCATTTATCCTACCTGGACGATTATCAGAAAAATTTACAGCATAGAAAAAGCGAGAAACGTACCATTCGTTGTCAGCAATATGTTGTTTTTTACTAGAATGTGCAGTGAGAAATCTATCTTCTAAGTATTCTGTGTCCCAGTATCAATGTCAGGCATAGTATATATCGCACTATAATATCATTTTTTTTCTAAATAATTGTGCCGTTTCGAACTCGACAAAACATTGACTCATGTTATACCGAAATTGCCGATGAAGAACGGACAAAACAAACTAACAGCTACGCACAAATAGCAGATACGAAGCACAAAAAGAACACAGTTTAGAACCAGAACAGAGAAGACATGATAGTATGAAATAGAAAGAGAGAGAACGACAACTGATGATAGACTCATGGCCTTCCTATTATACTTTACAATACTCTTGCAAATATCAAGCACAGGCCAAACGCATCTGGCGACGCAATTAGACCTCAAAAAATTGACTTGAGTAATCAAAGATACATAAGCTTTCAGACCAATGCTATAGATGTTATTCTTGTTTCTCCTTTCTCTCCCTCTTGTATATATATGTATATATAAGGCTGCGCGTTGTACTGTACACGATCTTTATTCCGAAGGAACAAAAGAAAACTAATAGATCTTGGACAAATATAACAAGAATAAGAACATACAGTGATCAATATGAACAGGAATGCCATTGTTTGTTACATTTATTGCTGAAATTTCTTTGCTCTAATTACAGACATTGTATTTTCTTACTTCGTTAAAAAAATACCCGCAGATGTTTTCGAGAAAAAAATTGATTATGAACAATCAATCTAATATATTGTGTACAAGAAATTGACTGTTATATACGGTTAAAAATGATAGTATTCGATGGAAAAAATATCGCACATAAAACAACGAAGAATGGTGTTAACAATGAGTTTTAGTCATAAAACAATGATTTATTTAACTCTTCTAGACTTTAGAGTTTCATTCTATGGAATATCATTCGTAGGTATTCCCTTATTTGATTGAGACTGTCATTCAGTGATAGCTGTTACGTGAACTAATAGATATTTTCTAATTATCGTATCATTGTTCGTGTGAATATTGTTTTCTGATTGCTTCTTTTTTCATGCTAACATGTTGACAACGATAATGCTTTCATTCGATAATGAAAACTTGTATGTCTTTCTACAAAGTTATTTTATTTCTGTGTTCTCTTTCTTCCTTGTCGATCTTTTCCCGTTTTTCGTGTAGTGATAGTGTTCTCATATGACATTTGGACAAGACAATTGGGATGTTCCTATAAGAGACGTTGTCTCCTGCATCTACCGTCTCATGTTCCCCCTGTACAATATAATTGAAGGAAAAATCTCATCAATAAATCTACGATATTGAGAATAACATCATATGTATTCAAACGAATAGAACTTGGTATGCAGGAAAATACCCATGAGAAAAGCATAGAGTTGCTATCTCTTCCGCTTTTTCACCTCTTTTTCGTTTTTTTACCCGCTGTTTCGCACATTCCCGGTGCTCATGTGGGTGGGAATGGGTGTGAGTGTGGGTGCAGTTCTTCATTCTTAGAAACCTGCATCCACACTCACACCCCGATCAAAATGTAGTTCTTCCGAAACTGGATAAAAAAACAGAACTAAAATAATTATGTACAGAATGAATTGTTGATGCAATGCTGTTGTTTTAACTAGTTGCTGGTCCTAGTTTACAACATATTGCTCAAGCATATTTTATATCATCAAAAATCAATAGAGAGCGTTATTACGTTTGTGTTTCGCTGGTTTAGAGCACGAATATCGTGATGAACCTAATGTGGTGGAGTTTGGTCTTCTTTCAAGTGATCTTAAAGTAAAATATGACAATAACATATTTAATGATAGCATCGATGAATACTCTCATTATCAGAAAAGAAAATTGTCAAAGAGTAGATAGCGTATAAAAATACATAGCATATTTTAAACACTGCCTGAACCGAATCGAATTTTTGTCATTTGTTTCAGTATCTGATACATAACTTATTCATAGATGCGTGGTAACCATTAAAAAATTGTCATATGACAAAAGAAACGATAAAAAGAGAGCGTCGTTGCGCTACCAATATATGTATCTTTCGATGGAGCCTGTTGAATTTTTTATGACGCTCGTTGTTATACCACTTATATATGATGTGCCATAGGGAACAGTTGTCAAAGGTATTTTTCATTTATGGTCATTTTCTTTTGTTCGGTTAGGTATTCTTCCTTAGTACGTTTTCTTGTTTTCTTCATTTATCGTCTTCTCTGATTTGATGTGATAACTCATGTACTGTTCCAATCCTGTTATATTATCTATTTTGATATATTCCACCTTTCTTCTAACATTTGATATGAATACTAGTTGTTTGTAAGTAAAGAGGGAGAGGAAGTAAATTGAAAGAGAGAAGTGTGATAAAAGAAGCCATAATAGACATCTATATACATCAACATTATTATTGGAGGTAACACTCATAAAAAAAGCAATAAAAGAACTAAAAATAGCTTTTGGAATAAACCAAGGCAGCTGACGTTGAATTTTTTCAACGATCGCAGGTTTGTCACTATATAATAGAAAGAAAGATTGATGTTACTTGGAAAAATTATTTCTATAACACGGCGAGAAACCATAGTGCATCAGTACAACGAAAATAAATTGGTTCATTTCTATATAAACTGTCGTAAGCATAATGAACAATTCTATTAATGATAATACGATTTCCGATATTAACATGAGGTAATATTTGATATTATTGTTCTTTTTTCTAGCTCCCATTTTATTTTTCTTATTGAGATGTCACAATTACCTCTTTCGAAATTCAATCATTTCAAGAATGGTCTAGCAAACTTTCTTTTCTTTTGCAGAGTCATCGTTGGACATTTGAAACAGTTAGAATCCAATTTTCGCCAATGGTTCATCAATTTTCATTTTAAAAACCGGGATGCAATTCATAGAGATCTACTTCTATTCCGTATACTGTCCATTATTTTGCTGGTTGGCTACTCAATTATGGACACAATAATGTATTCATCGAATTCCATGGAAAAACCCGACAGTTTGACATTTCTTCATGGTTCACGTTATGTTGCTGTAGAAACCCTGGTTATTATTTATGCAAGTGGTGTTGCAGCATTCGGTATATCAGTTGAGATCTATATCTTAATTCCCATGGCTATCGTCAACTGTATATTGGTTGCTCGAAATTGTGGTAGCTCAGCTAAGACAATAGCAGCAGCTGTATGGGTTGTAAAGATTACGTTCTTATTCGTAACAGTTGAATTGTGTTACCGTAACTTTCGAAAACTTAGAGGATACAAGGAAAACTTCGCTTCATCAGCCCGTGCTATGTTTCGGCAAGCACTGTTGTTTAGTGTCACCAT
Source organism: Rotaria sp. Silwood1 (assembly GCA_905250075.1). Lineage (NCBI taxonomy): Eukaryota > Metazoa > Rotifera > Eurotatoria > Philodinida > Philodinidae > Rotaria > Rotaria sp. Silwood1. Next base: position 2,629 of record CAJNOP010001906.1, on the reverse strand, counting down.
GCTTTTCTTGAGTTCTCCAGGATTGAGAGCATTTAATAATGCCACGAATAAAAGTCTACCAAAACCATGTGCATATGAAACTAAGCATTGTGGTATTGTGAACTTGTATGAACCAGCTTTTTCGTATGGCGATGATAAATGTTTAGAAGATTTAATAGCTTATGTCTCTGGACGTGAACAATTACGTACTTTACGTAATTTTATTATGTTGAATAGTGTTTCTTACTCTGTTTTCAATGTTAACTTTCTTGATATCAAACATGGTGCCAGATATTTACCACTACGAATTATACTAATTATTCTTTTTGCTGTTGTAGCTTCATCAGTTCTTGTGTCAACTATCGATCCATTCATTTTCATTGATAATTATCAATTACCATACTATATTATCGAATGTATTCTCTTCATTATTCTGTTTGGATTGCCCGCGTATAATCTCTACATTTTGCAAAATCAAGACCCACTAACGAATCCTCAACCAGAAGAGGAAATTGAAATGATGGATCCATCACCACGAATATCATCATGGCTATAGATATTCAATAGCAAAAACCTGTTATGAGTTTCCTGATTGAACTATATCAGACATCAATTATTTCTAGAGTATATGCAACAAAAGAAGCGTCGTTTTGGTAATTCTTGCCTACTCATATTCATATCCTGTTCACTTTTGCACATTTCAACTTTTTGACATTTGATTTATTCAAGCAACGAACAAAATGAGAGACCGATTCAATGTATCACGTCGCCGAGTAATGAATTCATTCCTGTACTCTAGAGCATAGGCAAATTCAAATTTGATTTATCTAATTTTATATTTAATTGCTATTTTTTGTATTGTGTCAATTGAGTATTTTTAATTTATTGTTTTCATGATAAGATATCTCACACTATTTTTTTTAACAATAACAAACGACCATGATCATGTTTTCCAGTGACAGATTATTATAGTGGAACCCTTGTTTTTTGTTTTATGCTGTGAAAAAATCAGATTCTCTAAAGCTGCTCAATTTTTATAAATTCACTTTAGATTCGCTCCATTGTGTTGAAAATAATGTAAAACTATTCATTACAAAGACAATGAGAGCAAGAAAGCATAAAACTTCTTTCAAAGTGTATTTTCTGTATTCGAGATCGTTATAATGTGTTTGCTTTCATTTTTATAACTACAGTAAAATAAAATCATACTGGGCTTAGTTGAAAGTCGACTCTCGAATCCCATTAATCAAAGATTCTCGCAGACCATAAACCCAAAGGACAGCCAAACACAACATCGATCACTCAGATCGAAAAAACTTTTGTGCTATATACATATGGTGACTACCATCTAAGGACTCCAGTTATCGGGAAGCTAAGTGAAAGGGGAGGGGCGAGACAGGTCCCCACCCAACTAAAGAAAGATAAGTTGTTTCTGCAAAATTTTTTCAAGTCTTTTGGTTATTTGCCGATCTTGGTCGTGGCACAGTTATAGACAGTCTACTATATTGTTTTTCTCGGTTACAATATGTTAATGAAGGTATTTCATTTGTAAAAGAATGCTCTCCTATCACAAGACTCTGTTTTCTACTATAAGCTTCGTTCATTTTACTTTTTGTTTGTGCTAGAAAATTCATCTATTCTAATGGTCTTTTGTAGACCTACCTATTTGACATGTAATATCCTGAGATGTGAGTACGGGATGTAGAAGTGTGGGTCCTCTCTTCGGTGAGACACACACACATATCACACCCTTTGTTCTTTATTGATACACTTGAAGTCATAGAATACTTAACTGTAATTTTTACTTACAATTGGGACTATTACTTTTCATGTAGTTCCTTGTAACCTTCGTTGAATATCGGTTAACACTGAAAAATCGAATAAAAAATATTATGAGTACAAGTTCGGTGAGCTTTCAAATTTCCATCTCGCACACAAAAAAACAACACAATCAATTGTTTTACCACGATTATTTTTCACATATATTCAAGACAATCAGAGAACAGAAACAGTTAAATGTATTCGTATTGTTGTTCATTTTTGTGAAAGATCAATAAATTGAACACGAATCCGTAATCAGATCCTTCTATCGTATCAAACAATTAAACAATGTTTTCCAAGAAGTATGTATGGTTTTTGGAATAATAACATTGATCGAGCTTGTTAAAAACATAGAATATTTTCACAAGTAACTTGACCAATACAAGACATGGTTCACTAGAAGTATCTAACTATTATTCTTAATATCATGAAAACTTCTTGATTAGTATTATATTAATGAAATAAAGTTCATTCAACTAGTTATTATTCTGTATCTTTTTAGGATTTTTAGTTATATAGTCAAATATCTTTCATTGAAAGATGCCATTCCAATTACATACGTATTAATTTTTTGTAAAATATTTTGTTCTGTATCACAATATTGTCATCCAATACATTCTTATTCTTATATGAACTATGATTACGTGTTGCTTAGATATGTGGATATAAAGAAATTTGTATTCAAAAGAACAATATATGTTGTTTCATTCATTTTTATTGTTATAAATCCACCGAATAAAGAAAGTTTTTTTAATTGGTGTGATCGCTAATTGACTGGAAATTTTTTTTATCTAAAACTTTATCTATATCTTAATAAAATATTCGATAG
>CAJNOP010001905.1:0-22109 GCA_905250075.1 Rotaria sp. Silwood1 | reverse complement strand
TAGTTGTTGAATTATATTCTTGGACATAGTCCATTAAAAATTTCTGGGTCCAGATTGATCTTAACACCGAAGAAAAATGGAGTGTGTGGGTGTTGTTGCCTCTGCTACTCACTCAGGCTCATACTCTGAGACTCAACCACACCTTTCACCCGTTGAATGTCTCTTTTATGCAGGCTAGTATTATGCAAGAAAGCCTGGCATCTGAATTTAGGAGTATTCTTTATACCTTCAGAACTCGAGATAATTGTTATATAACTTCATTACGAAATCGAATGATCTCATATGAACAGTTCGAAATGAGATGGCTGAAACCACCCATATCCTTAAAATCGGCAAAAAAATTGCTGATTAATCCCGATTCATCGAAACGATAATCGTGCGCTAAATCGCGATAGAATCGCCGATTTACCACGATTATTTCAGCGATTTTCTCGATAAATCGTGATTTTTGTGCGATATTTAACAGTATCAATTGATATTCTATACTCTTTCATTGGTTCTTTTGGGAATACATATTTCAATTTTCCCTTGATTCAATTTCATATAATTGTTTTGTTCTGAAAACTCAAGCAGATCAGATCTGGCAACCTGCTCTGATCTCGAGCTGGTTCGATCCTCAACAGGTCGGATGAATGTAGCCCTCTCCTGATCATGGATCGGGATTGGCATTTCCTTGATTAGAAATAATCAAGAAATAATCTATAGGAAAATTATATCTAGAAAACTTATATTGTATGCATTCAACGACGTTGTTTATATACCTCTGGGTGTTCATAACAAAACGGTGAATGAATAGTCAGCGTACAGAACGCAAAAGATATACATATTTTCACTGATTTATCACTGATTTTTGAAAATCAGCCCTTCTCCCATAATCGCGATAGAATCTGATATAATCGCTGATCTTTTACAGAAATACGATAAATCACGATCTTACGCCGATTATTTAGAAAATCGTCAAAATCGCGGCGATTTTCGCGACATGGGCAGTACAAGTTGAACCAATAAATATATCAACAATTAAATACTCAATTTATATCTTCAACGACAAATGAATGACATTATTATTTTCAACACATATCCTTCTACTGAACGATGATTTTCCAATGACAAATATCGATTAACTAAGATCTATACTATGCATCGGTGAATGATTAAGTGGCAAAATAGTTTGAATCAAAATGTTCTTCGAAGAATACTCACTATAGGTTCTATTAGTTTATTTAGAAAATATATAAAATATCGACAAAAATGAACAAAGGGTAACCATTCGGTAGCATTTCTTGAAGACTATATTTATTTTCAATGATAAATGAGTGATATTGTTAAGGAAGAATGGATAGAGACTCAACTAACACGTGATTGATGAATACTAAATGCTATATTGGTAGTGAAATATTCACCTTAATCTACATCTCTGAACGTCAATAGTGAGCGAGCACTATTGAATAATATCTATAGTTTCAAATTTCACTTTACACAAATATGGCTAAATGACAGTCATTTAATTAATGAATGCTCAGAATTATTGAATTATCTTGGTATTACCAATGATCAGAGGAGATTTTTCGCTTCAATTCTGAATTTTTTATCAAAATGTTTTTATATACTTGGGATAGTAACTCAATTGTTCTGATTATTCACAAGTGAATAGAAGTTTTCTGTTCTTCTATCGCAAGGTAAACATCTGATTAAAAATGGACTTAAGTTCTCGTACAGCAACAAAAAGATAAATCATTCTGGATTGCTAATATCTTGAAATGTATGTACAAGTAATAGGAATGAATCGATATGTAATTCTTATGAAATTTATGGAAAGATGATAGGTAGCTTAAATGGTAAAGCAATAGATCGATAATCAAGGTATGCGAGAGTCGTATATTAGTACGAACTCGACGATTCTTGTTTTCAAGTTGTTCATACTTGTTTAGAGATATCACTGTAGATATTCATTTTTGTTCTTCTTATACATAATTTCGTGACAAACAACATGACAGTACTTACTATCTTTTCTTTTTATTTTAAATTGAACTCATACCCTCACTCTCATCCTTATCTTAGAAAAGACCTATTCGCAAATGGAACAAGTGTCTGTTTTCCAACAACCTTTCGGCCCTGATGAGAATGTAGGCATAAAATCAAGGGGGAAAAGCAGATTTTAGCACCTAAAAACCGTTGGAAATCTTTGGGAATCTTGAAATCTGCTTTTTCCCCCTTGGGAAAACCGCTTAGTATGCTTTTATAACTGTCTGAAGTGTTTGAGTTAGTAGCACCTGTGTTCAAGAGGATTGTAGCTTTGAAAAATCAATAAACTTTCATTTTTTTCCTGCCAAATAATCACATCCCTGTAAGCAAATGAAACTATACTTAAAAAGATAGCAGTATTATAGAAATTGATTTTGATTCTAAATATTCTCCATCAAAAGATTAGCTTATACTGTGTTGTTACTTTAATGGTGAAGTTTCCTTAGCGTTTTCTTGACTGAATAATTCTTCAATGAAAGATGCTACGCTATGATTAATATTAAGAGTCTATAACATATGACACTCCCTCTTTTTCAGTTATGATTACAGTTTAGGATTGTCGATACGGTTAAAAGATAGAAAAAGCTTATTAGCGCAGCCCCTTAAGATTTAATATATAGAACTTATATATGTTCTTGAGGCTCGTTATTCTAACAGTAAACATGTCAATCGATTGCGAGAAAAGTGATCCAACTTATGTACTTCTACGTTTTCAACAGAAACTCTGTCTATTGTATAATGATGATCCATTTTTCTTTGTTGCTATTCGTTGGTTATTTTCATTTTTCGCATTCCGTTTTACTTAACCGATAAATAAAATTGTTGTATATATCCTTGGTACCTACACCAGATCTCAATAAGTGCACAAACACTGATATTGACTTTTTTTATCTTGACTAAATGACGACTGTGGCAAATCAATGCATGACTATCCATCATGCTTGATCTCTTAGATATAAATTTGTATCTGCACAAAAGTAAAAATAAAAATACTATTTAGAACATTCGTAAATGTATTCCAGCGGTTCAAAGTTCGAAGAAAACTTTGGAATGTTCTACTATTCTCCTGAAGAGTCCAATGAAGAAAGTTCCTCAAACGATCAATTGGTTTTTAGTATAAACATACATGACTGTATGTAGTGCACTGCGATGATTCCAAATATCAGAGTCTTAGCGGACCTTAGGCCTATCTAGATTCTGTTTCATCATTATGAATCCCTTTTTACTAAGAATGTTTTAATCAATCTACGATGTACCATTAGACAAAATATTGAGAGGAATACTTTTTGTTTATAGACACTTCAGTCTTAAGTTTCAAATACTAAGTTATAAAGTAGCAAAGTAATTCGTTTATTCACTACAAGCAGCCATCTGAAATTTATTTTCGTTTTATCGACATTTATTAACAAATCAATCATAACTATACTATATGCAGCAAAGTATATAACAATAGAAGAAATAAAAAATATGTATGTTAATTTCTTAAAATGTAAAAAATTGGCCGTCTAAGGATATACGTCAAAAACAAGCGGTAAATTTAGCGAGATCATGTAATGCAATAATAAGATAAAATTGTTTCTTTATCCTTTCATTATGTGAAAAAGTATTAATTCCAAAATGACACTTTTGCATATTAAATCTTTTTTTGTCTTGCGATACATTTTAGCATTTGAAAGTCGAGATTGAAGTATCTATAAAAAATTATTTCTGTAAATACTTTGTCTAGTAGCACATAATAGACTGATTAAAAGATTGATTTTGATGATAAACATTCTTATGAGAGGAGAGTTCTAGTCATGTATGTTTCTACGAATACGAACTGTTTCCAAACGGAAGGTCATTCATTGAAAAAAAAAACATGAAAAATTAAAATTTATTGGGAGTCAAACTCACAATATTAATTTGCTTATTAAGAAATATCATTTCTGCTTTATGGAATCGTCTTAAGTTAGTTCGATGTCCTACACTGATGACAGTGGTGTCGTCACCAAGTTCATCGAATAAAGTCGAATACAGATGTGCCTCAGTTTGTTGATCTAATGATGATGTAGCTTCATCTAAAAATATCCACTTCGGTCGATGAAGAAAAATACGAACAAATGACATCTTTTGCTGTTCACCCAAAGAGAGAATTCGTGACCAATCTTGAATATCATCAAGATTATAGCAGCACAGTGATTCGAGTTGACACTTGTCTAAAAGGCGATTAATGTTATGATCATTCTTCGATGACAAACATTTGGATGGATAAGTAAGACATTGGCGAAGAGAACCCAATGGACAATACGGTCTTTGAGGAAGGAACATAGTAGTATCATAAAGAGGAATAGTGATGGTTCCACAACCATATGGCCAAATGCCAGCAATTGTTCGGAGAAATATTGATTTTCCGCACCCAGATGGACCTACCATGTAAAAAGAACGATGAATATTCTTTTTTTTTCAAAAGAGTAAGAGTTAGTTTTTAGTGAAATACATGTGTTTAGGAAGCATCACCTGTGATGAGTACATTTTGGCCTGAATTAAACTCTACACTAAGGTTGTCAATAAGTATCCGTTGACTATTTGATGGAATTTGTATAGTTAACGCTTCAATTCCTATGGATTGCTTTCTCGACGAAGAGAGCAATCTAATCTTTGAATATTGTTTCGCTAAATGTAATTCATCTAAAGTATTTTCGAATTCTATCAATCTTTGAGTCGATGATCGCAACACAGTAATTGTTTCATAGGAATTGGGCACGAATGAGAGTGAATTTCGCACACGAGAGAAGGCTGATGCGATTTGTGTCAAATCACCTAGTGATATTGCTCTTGCAAAGTATCGCGGTGATGCAACAATAAAAGGAAATATAATCGATGTATGGTTATAAGAATAGACAAACCAATCCAGACGAAGTGTTCGATGCATGATTTGTCGAAAATTTGACATCAATTCAATGAATAATGATAATAAAGACGCATCTTCTTCCAGTTCACCATGGAACAAAGCTACTGATTCAGCATGTTCTCGTAGATATACAAGTCTATAACGAAAATTCGCTTCGTGAAGTTCTTGTACATATTTCAAACCAACAAGACCATGACCAATTCGATTAGTAACCACAGTACCTTAAAACATTCATTAAAACTATCTTTGATGTCATTGTAAGTTTTTATCGTCAGCTTAACAAAAGTGCACTTGAAAATGAAAAGAAAACTAGTGTATAATTGGCAAAACATAAAGATCGCAAGGAAAATTTTCTATTAATTGTAAAGTTTGATTATTCATCATGATTTCTGAGATGTTGTCATATTAGCAGACGTTGGTAAAGTATCGATTAGCACCTACGCTTTCGATAAAACGCAACGACAAGTTGGTTAGTGAGATGGCTATGAGTATGTATGGTGGATGGATATTAGTGGAAATTGGCCTGAGGTATGTGGATGTGAGTGAGAATCTGAGTCTGGTTGTTGGTAGAAATGTTGCTAAGGGTGTTTATGATGATGATGTTCGTGTATAATTGTGAGGGTGCGAAAGTATTGAGAAGTGGATGTGATAGTTCTCTTCTTCCACAACCAATTCAAACTTATCTATAACTACAGTTACTGACCCGCATTTTTTTTATTTTATACGTCTCGATTACTAAAATAGCCTTATCCTATTTCATTCATTGCTTACGTAAGACTTGTGCTAAAAGATCTCTTTATCTTATTTGTTGGAATATAACACCACATTTTTTCGGATTCTACAGAAGTTGTTATTAACTGAGATTGTTAAGGCAACCGAGTGATTCTGCGCCGAAAGATACGTTATCATCCATGTGGTCACATTCTGATTGTGAGGTCTACATGGCATGGAGCGTGTGATCAAAAACTGTCGCTTATCCTACACAATCTGAAGAGCATTCCGGATGCAGACGCTTCAGATCCACTTCTATTCAAAAAAAAATGTTCAGTTTAATTCTGAATTTTTTTTGACTGCTTTTTTTTCAAATCAAAGATTTAGGGGAGATTGATCAATTGATGGTAAAGGTTCCTGGTCAGCTGCGACAGCGCCTGAAAAATATTTTCTACAGGTAGAGATGTCAGTGGAATTAGGCTTCAACTATCGTCACTAAAATTAAACCATACTCATCCGTGCATTTGTATGATTCTACATGAGTGATCGTGAGTGAGTATGAGCTGGTATGAATGCGCATCAAAGGAAGCAGTTGAATGATCATGGATGAGGATGAATGAAGATTTAAGTAAGGATTTACAATTGGTCCATGGCTGATCTGACCTATCTAGATCAACTGAAGTCCATCTGTCGCTACTGAAATCGACCGATGCTGACACAAGGGAGAGTGATTTATGTGCAGTTGTGCAAAGAATTAAGAGACGTCATCTCTTCATCTTTCGTCTGTTTGATGATGTAAAAACGTTCGGTCACCATTCGACTAGATGCTCTAGCTTGATGAACGGTATTAACTATCTACTCATTGTGTCATCTATTCAATCTATACACTATTTACTCTTTTCTCTCTTCTTACTCGTTCCCTTTCTTGTATATAAGCCCTTATTTTGTATGAAATACACTAGTGACAGATTAGTGCAGCGAATATCAATATCATCGGTGATGGTAGCGCCACTCCTCCGATTTGTCAACGTCTTATCATAATAAAATATACGCTTCAATATTAACGAAAGAGAACATCATCACATCTCTCTCTCATTTTCCTTACATTAATAGCCGCCTAAGATGACGTGTATCGCATTTGATGAGTTTCTAGAATTTTCGTTATTTTTGTTTTGCATTGTCGATAACGTCTGAAGTATATTCTCCTTGTGGATGAAATCTATTCTCTCTAATTTGGGCTATTTTTGAAATTTCTTCTCTATGTAAATTAACCTGTGGTAATCCGTTTCTCTTTGTAAAAATTTCTGCAATAATTGATTTAAGAAATCTAGTCATTGCTATATAAACTACATTTCGATTACCTAGTGCAGCATATACAATAGCTGCCCATACCATAGTTCCACGCATATCATAAGACCACTCTGCTGTAATATTCAACTTGACAACCCCGGATAGAGACCACAGAATGACTACATACGACAGAAAGGAAACGATGGCATTGATGGCACCCATAGTCAACTTAAATGTGCTTTCAATATAATATGTAATGTCCATCGATATCCTCTGATCCGGATTGTCACTGCCCTTTTTTGAGAATGATCTTCCACAGTAAGCGTGATCTGCTAAATATTTATTCACGAAATAAATAGTTAACCAACGTCGCCAGCGAATTTTGAATGATTGCGCCAAATATTGTTTATACGCTTCCACCACGATCAGAGTTAGAATGAGAAAAAAATAGTACACAAGTAGACGAACGAAATTCGTTTGATCGAATGATTGTAATGAATTAAAAAAAGAATTTTTCCAAAACGACAATGACACACCGAGTCCAATGTAAAGTAATTCCATGGCGATTAAAAGCAATAACATGCTTCGACTATAAACACGTTCTTCAGAACATAAGTACAAACGGTAGAAGTGCCAGTTTTCAGCAAGAAAATTAGACATAGCACACATTACGAAAGTATTGAAAGTTAATAGAAAATGCATCGACAAGAGTGTTCGATTTTTTTTCTTTTCTTCCTTTCTTAACTTACTCATGAGAAAGACAAATAGAAGAGCTGTTTCATTTAATACGGACTCATAAATGAAATCTTTTGCATGGAGACAAGACTACCTATGGTCTTGCGTTTGTTCTATGCACCGCGATAAGTACCTGCTTCCGTGAGACAATCAACTCGACTCCTACTCATCAAAGAAACTCACATTCGAATTATTCTCTTTCTTCACTATAGTAAGGCGGTGCTCATGTTTAGCTTGAGCAGAAGCCTTCACTATTTAGTAAGTGAAGTGAGCGACTAATTTGAGTTTTTTTTCAGAATAATTCGTCCAATTAAGTGTGCCAAATATCAGGTGTTGTATATCAGATAGAGCTCGACGAACTCTGTTGATTCATATATTTAGATTTTAAGAAAAGATTAAAAATAACCATATATAAACAAAAGTATTTTTCATCATAACGAAAAATAAAATAATTGCGTGCTCCCTAAAATTGTTCGATTCCGAATCCATGTTACTTTGGAAATTTACATCCTATGACGCTTCATCTGACGATTTATTTTACGACTTGTGTCACACGCGAAATCCGTTCCTTTCCAGTCAACTTCATGCGTTCTATTGATTATTATACAACTTTTCCACCAATGAAAAAGAACCATCACACTGAAAGGTCTGGAGAACTTTATATGCACGTCACGACGGAATGTCTCCTCCTAACCATTACATCACATGATGCCACATGAGCAAATTCGTATCATTCGACATGCCTTATTTAGTTCTATTGATTGATCTACAATTTGTTATAAATAGTAAAACTTTACAGATTTAAGAGTATCGAGAAACCAATTAAATATAAGACTAGAATCGCATATTGCGTTTCAAAATTTCTTTTACAATGTATGCCAACGATGAAATATACCTCATTAGATTGGCATCACTAAGTTCTATCGATTGATGAATAAATTATTTAAAATAGTTGCACTTAAGCACAGCTAGAATCTCTAAAACCGATCAACTGATGCTAATCTGTAATATTTCATTTGTCGATTCACTTTATGACGTGTGCCAATGATGAAAATTACTTCATTCGATTGGAATCAATTAATTCTATCGATTGATGTATAATTTATTCGAAATAGTGACACTTAAGCATAGAAAGAATCTCTAAAACCAGTCAGGTGATGCAGACGTATAATATTTCATTTGCCGATTCACTTTACAATGTGTGCCAATGATGAAACATGTCTTATTTAGGAGATTGCGAAGACGATTTCGGGTAAATATACGTACAGTGTGAGAGGTCACAACAGCACTTGTGAAAAGTAAGTTCAGGAAACTTTTGGTTAGATCAAGATGACATATTTTACTTAACCATCCCCTGTTGGAATGTGTGTTAATTTTCACACTTAGTATGTTGAGTTGATGTTTACGAATGCTGCTGAAGAGTCTGAGTATCATGACGTTCACTATCTTTTTCTATGTTGAATACAAAAAAATAGTTGTGGGACTAGTCGAAAACGTCCGATCTTGTTTGAGAGTGTGGGATGTAGATGTGAGTATGAGAACGAACTAAAACAAAACTCACATCCATATCTACACCCACTCCTGATTTTAATGCGAATCAGAAATCAGCTACTCTGTCGATAGAACCAAGTAAGAAATCTGTATGAACATAATCTAATCGATAAAATCAACATTTATTTTTATTTTAGAGAGAACTGGAAAGAAACTCGTCAATCCCTTTCCCTTATATGACTTTAATAATTTTTATAAATATCCAATTAATAATTTTAGTTGGACACCTTATACTTATCCTTACGGATAGATGTATGGTAATGTTTATGGAACTGGATTTTATTATTCCAATGGAGAAAACTTTTTTTTACTATTAATAAATATATTTGATATTTCGAAAAACATTATGTTCATCGTGAGCATGAGTTTTTATCATGCAAAAATTAATAAATGCATATTCCAAAATAAAGAATAAAAAATAAATTGCATCTATCAAAACTATACTAAACTTATCTTTGATCGTTGAAGATCTGTTTCTTTTCAAAAGTTTAGCTGAAAAAATTCTGAAGAAAACATCCATTTTTAACGAAATTTCATAATTTCTTTTTTCCGTCAAGGCAAAGAAATCAAAATTGCAATACGTGAGAACAAAATCAATGAATAAGTTTGAAGAAAAATATATTCTTATGGAATATTTTCATCATATTGAAATGATTGAGTTTTAGATATCAGTCAAAAAAGAACAGTTGAGATAAGTAGAAATTGATTCACATAAGATCACATATACAAATGTATACCATCTAGATGTGCTAATATTTCTGTTTTGAGAAAAAAAAAACATATTGATCCTCGAAATTCGTAAGGTGTAATTATTGCATTGTCTTTATAGTACACTTCCTATATGTATATGAATAGATGAAATGCTATACTTTTATGCAAATATTTAAAGTGTGAAGTGCACATGGCTAGAATACAAGATGTTCGATTATAAATCAACAGAACTTAACCAATAAATTATATTGCCTTATGAATGCCTCAGAGTTGGAACCGGTGAAGAAATTTCAGACCGGTCCGATCCGGCCAGTCTGGAAATATCTCTAGACCGGTAAAAACCGGCGAGCTCACGAAGCGTTTTCAGATGATAAAATTGATTATAAACACAAAATTTTGTTCCTAACAAATACAGTTTTTTACTCTTGTCTTTTCAAGAATGTTAATATTAGAATCCCAAGTATCAAAAAGGGGACAATAACTTTCAAGTCTGAGTTTGTTGTGCAAGAGATAGATTTCGTTTTCCCTCAAATTCGATATTTAATTTTTATTTCTGTTATTATTTTGTTCAAGATTGATATGAGAAAATGTGTTTTTACGTAAAAGTAAACAGTTAAGCTAAATATAATATTAAAACAAACCATTTCACTAGATATGAAACTCGCAAACTATATTAAACATATATGTACAAGTAACGCTCGTCTGTGTGACTCGCTTGACCCTCGACTGAATATTTGACTGTTTCGGTATTATATACTGCTTTACAGTGCTAAAAAAAACTAGTAGCCAACGTTTAAATAAGGTTGCGTGTGAGTGTGGATATTTATATCCACATCAGGGTCGCTGTGTGTAATGCCATACGTGTCTGTGTGATACTTTTTGCCATAAATTCATCCAATCAAACCGACACCCACACAGGAATACCCAACGGAAATCTACATAAACCACACTAAGACAGCAGTATTCACACGCTTCGAGAAAAGAGATTATCTTCAATAAGCTGAGAAGATCAACATAGAAAACACATCCGCGACACCAGCGTGAAAACGCATCATACACATTAAAAGCTTTAATAAAAGTCCGTATAGTTACTAGCACATCAACCGACAATGTCATTTGCTAGTGTCGACTACAAAAATACGAGTTTAGCTGAGCTTCTAGAGTAAAATAAATAGTATTTGATCAGACCTATAATCGGAATACGCCACTGGAGTGACGCTCTCTTACTCAAAGTAGTCATTGGATTGGGTAGTTAATTTCAATATAGCCGATAAATTTAGACACATGAATCCACACAGACCAGGACACATAACAACAGAAAAACACATTTTATTTCATTCAAATCCACTTCGAATGAAGTGAATCTGAATTCTTTGCATGATGTTTTCCGTCAAATTTTCTATGCAGATATAATGCACGTGGAGCACAGCTGCTCTCACACTTTATTCGAAAATACTTCTTAGATTTTTTACTATTTCTAGCTCCTATGAAATCGGTCAGATCTAGACCGTAGACATTTTGCCGATGGATTGCGACATCCTGAAGCGTTCCTTCAGGAAATTTCGCAGAGCAGCGGCTAGTTGCTCGTCGCCCTCTCCCCCTTCGGGGCGCCACTCACGGCTAGTCGCTCCATTATTTGAATGCATTTAAGCAATAGCTGGTTATTCTCTATTAACCATAAAAATGTGACCTCATTTTCATGTATCTTTGGATATTACCTTCTTCGAGTCATAGTGGCGGAAAATTCTATGAGTTAGAACGTCTGCTGAAAAAAATGCAAATAATGGAATACTAATCCAGATAAGTTGCAATACGAGTAGACTTAGATACCAATAATGTCGAATTGACTAAAACTTGAATTTGGGTATCAGTGGTGCATTTGAGGGTTGGTGTGCAGTCTGGTCATAGGCATATGTCTGTGTGTGTTGATCTTGTTGTGTCTCACATCCATACCTCACCCTCTGAAAAACCTCATATATATTTCACGTGGCTGAGATTATCGAGTATGTAATCACGCAAACACAGCTGAACACGTTACTCTCCCAATCATTCCCAGATCACAAACTTATTTTATTTCATATCATCTGTTGTTCAGTCCAGCGAAACATCATTGCTTTACTAACAAGTCCTTTCCTGATTATAAAACTGTGGCCCGCAAATTTCCAGGCATCGATTAAAGATTTAGATTTCCGAATCCCCATTTACGTTCGCCAACTTTTATAAAACATCGTTATATTCTCGAAAAACCCTTCCCTGATCGTAAAAACCAAACTCAAGATTTTGAAAAACAGATTGCAGACTCGGATTCCTCGCCCCAAATACCTTCGGTTAAGTCTGAAAAAAAATTGCTATTTTCTCAAAAAACCCTTTCTTTGGACCGCAAGAATCAAATTCAACATTTTGAGAAATCGACTTCAGATTCGGATTCTCCGATCTCGATTACTTTCGGTTAAGTCTTGTAAAAAAACTATTTCCTTGACCAAACAAATCAAACTCAAAATTTCGAAAAACTGATCACAGATTCGGATTTACCGGCAGCAATCACCTTTGGATAGACTTTATAAAAATCATTGTTTTTGTAAAAAAACCTTTTTCTTGACCAAAAAACTCAACCGCAAAATTTTCAAAAACCGATAACAGATCCGAATTCTCCAACCCGATTACTATCGATGTGACCTGGCAAGGTACGGTTCTACAAATGGACACATAACTGGACACGTGACCGTAAACATACAAACACACACATCCTCATACGCATTTTACTTCAAATAACTCGCTTCAGTCGAGGGAATATGATTTCTTGGAACCTCAGTCTGAAAAAACCACATTAACTGGAAAGCCGATATCCAAAAGATATGATTTGCTGAAACCCCAGCCTGAAAAAACCTTATTCGTTGAACGCCAACATTGAAAACATATGATTGGCTGAACTTTCAGCCTCAAGCGTGGGTGTGGGTGGGTGTGGGGTGTGAGTGGGTATGGATGTGGGTGTGAGTGTGGGTGTGAGTGTGGATGTGGTTATGGGTATGGGTGTGGATGTGGATGTTTTGATTTCTGCACTTTCGACACTCACACCCCCCACGCACACTTACACAACACCCACACCCCACCACATCGACATACCCACACCCACACCCACACCCCACACCCACACCCACACCCACACCCACCCACACCCACACCCACACCCACACCCTAGGTGAACACGAAGCCCTTGTGTATATATGTATCAAGGAGAATATGACAAATATCAAGGTAGACGTATTAGGATGTACAGGAAAAATCCAAATAAAGAATGTATGATAAAGCAAGGGAAAAGTCCATTATGTAATGTTATAAACTACTAAATACACTGTGTGGATATTTCCGACACTTTCGAAATACTGCTAATTTACTGTATCAACACAGAAAAATTACTCTACAGGCGATTTCCACTCACTTCTGATTGATTTGAAATCTATATCATCCCCGAATTTTGAAAGATACTCCAGGTGGTATATATACCACGCCCGTCCCCAAAGAGTTAAGGAAAATTTTTTTTACCAAAATGTAACCCGTTCAATTCTGCATCTAATGGTATATTTTTAAAGATTTTCTCTCTTTTCAATAATTAGAAAATCGACGAAATACTAGAAGTGTCTTAAACTTTTGGCTATAGAAAAAAAACTGTATTTTGCTGTACTTTGTCAGCTAATGACCAATTTGATGACACATAAATGAACAATGCAGACCTCAATCCTGACTACATATACATATATTTAGGGATATTTATTTTTCTTACCTTTAAAAAAAATAAAGCGTCTTAAACTTTTGTGGTCCACTTTAATTATTTAATTTCATTAAGATAAAATTTTTCAAAGTAATTATTTATTTGATTTAACACAAATTAAAATCATTTTAGTTCAAAAGAGCTATTTAATTTATTTGCGATTACACCACACTAGAATGAATTTATTGTATTTATTCTATTCCATTTGAAAAAAAATTAAGGGTTGGTGTGGGTGTGGGTGACGAGATGACCCACACCCACACCCTCTCTTGGTATGTGATATGTGGATCGATGTTGGCCAGCTGATGAATAGTTTCGATGCTTTCTGGAGTGGTCGCACTTCTTGGTCGACCAGCACGAGGCTCATCTTCAAAGTGATCTCTACCACGATTAAATTCAGCATACCAATTGTAAACTGTTGCACGTGAAACACAAGAGTCACCAAATGTTTTCTGTAAAGACTCCAGGCATTCTTGCTGTGACAATTTTTTTTTGTAATCATAATAAATCATTACTCGAATTTCGTCTCTTGTGAGATTCATAGCAATACCAAAAAAATGTGTTAGTAGTGTATCAGTTAGTCTACAAAAAAAAGGAAAGGAAAAATATTCAAGAGCCAAAACTTTGTGTACTTTCTTCTAAGACGTGGATCTACCACCATTACTATCAAACTCGTATATATCTATTAAATTAATAAAGAATCTAAAAACTTTTGGCATGACCCACGTATTATCATATATTGAATAGGGTTATAATAAAAGAATCAATAGAAAATTATTCATCTGCCATGTATTCATTAGAACTACCGTTTTGTTGGATAATCAATGATTCATGTTAGTACATTATTTTTAATATAGATCATTTTATACAGCAATATTTCGAAATTCGACTTTTCCTATAGATCTGTAATTACAAACTCAATTTCTAATATTGAAAATCAAGTTATCTTGGTTTGTTTAATTGAAAGATCAAACACCCAAACAATAGAATTAAATGCCAGTATCAAGTAAAAGAAAGTGCATGTATAATAAAAAGATTGGATAAAGAGAAAGTGTCTTAAGTTTATTGAAATATTTTTTTATAGGCGTAAATCGCGCTGAAAAACACAAGCCAAAATAAAAATATCAAATGAAGCAAAACTTCAAACTGTTATAATCTATGAAACAACCTTCAAAACAATTTCTAATATAGATCGAAATTAAATTTTAATATTTATATGAATTTGATCATAAACCGAGAACAAAATATAACTAAACATTAAAGAAACTATTTATTTGAAATTACAATTTTTTAAAGTCATTTACTGATCCTAAAAATCTGAACTATCACGTAAGAGTATTGCTCGTTGTAAAGCAAGACTTGGCATTGGCAAAATATCACAATGTAGTTTAGTCATTATGTTATGATGATTAAACATTCGATTTTTTCAATGATTCGAAACTTTCTATCAACTAAAATTTTTTCTTCCAAATAATGAACGATTTTCTTCAGCAATTGTATCAAGTAACTATTCGAAACCTTGTTTATCTAATGTACCATCAATCCACTCACTGTGACGTATTTTGTATATCAAAATTTATTTTGCTTTAAAAAAAGAACCAAAAAAAAGTAATAACTTAACTTAGAAAAATCTTTATAAAGTGGTACTTGTGTAAACCTAATTGATCATCTTGTGGATGCTAGTTCAATGGCATGAAAACGCTCACATGCGATGGTGATTATTGAGTACTAATCATTGTTAGTTTATGTTAAAAAATGCGAAATTTGAACATTTTTAAAACGAATTAATTAATCATACAC
Organism: Rotaria sp. Silwood1; assembly: GCA_905250075.1. Taxonomy (NCBI): domain Eukaryota; kingdom Metazoa; phylum Rotifera; class Eurotatoria; order Philodinida; family Philodinidae; genus Rotaria; species Rotaria sp. Silwood1. The sequence goes on along the minus strand of CAJNOP010001905.1, from coordinate 6,627 downwards.
ATAATCTTTATGATCATTCATAAACATTGTTATCTTTAGACATATCGATAATTTAACTTTCGAATAAGAAATCGAAGTTTTTTAGTACGTTCGAAATGTTCGAAATCCATGCAAACCTCTATCTAATTGAATACGATTAAAACATGGATGAATTTGTCGTATTATTTCAATAGTCGTCGTTTCATCATCTGATATATCATCAATTTCACAATCAAATCGACGTAAATAACGTAATCGATTTGAAAGACATTGAACAAAATCAATAAATGGAACATTACATTGAAAACTTAATTTAATTCGTTTAACATTTGGAATAGATGAAAGAAAAATATCAACAATTTCAAATGATAATTTATGATAAGAATCTGAGAGAATAAATTGTTTCAGAGGATGATTTGTAATTACTGATTGATTTTTACAATTTTCGACTGTATCCGGTAAGAAACTAACGTCAAGATAATACAGATTATGACATGAAGTGAGAATATAAGGTACGACAGTTGGATCATTAGAACGGACAGATATAGAATAAAGAGAAGATGATTCAGTCCATCGAAAAACTGGTGCATGAATGAAACCTAGATTTAGATGACGAAGTGTTGGCAGTTGATTGGAAAATAATATACGAATATGAAGTAATAGACCTTCGTATGAATATTCAGTTATGCATGATGTTGAAAGATAAGTTAGATGAGGTAGAAATGCTGATCCAAGTTGTTTCCATTGATTTGGAGTCATTTGATGCAAAACAAGTGAATATAAACGAGGAAATTGATTGAAATTAATATCTTGTCGAGTATTGACAACTAATTGACGAATTTGGCAAGCAAATAATGAAATCAATTTTGGTTCATCTTTCTCAAGAGTAAGAGAAAGATTTTGAAGTGATCGTATAAGTTGTTTAAATCGTTTATTAAGTTTCCAAAAACTATAAAACAATTCTCGAATATCGAAATATCCGAAAGTATCGATTAATAATTCATTTGGAAGATCTTCTAATTGAGTAAACATATCTATAAAAATCAAAAAGTTCTACTATCAACAAATAAAAATAATAAAATACCCTTGTTCAAAATATGGATTGTGTCCAATATTGGGTACCACTCATCTAGAAGATATGTATAACTGCATTATTTTTAATTTGCTATCGTACAAATTAAAATATGTCTATAGAATAATTTTATAAGAGTATCAATTGTTCAATTCAATTTTAAAAATATGAAATAATGTTATTTTCCTCCATGAATGTATTATCTTTCTTGCTTCAAATACAAAAAAATTCTCGAAAGATCTATCAGTTCATTTATTCAAAATTAACAAAAAATTTCAAATAGAGGAAAACAAAAATATTGAGTTGTGTAAACAGATATAATTTTGAAAAATTTCGAATAAAAACGACGCATTTTCTGACAAAAAAAGGTTGATATGAATTTTATCATTGACAATTAATGAAGATGAAGATGTACAACTTGAATTATTCTCACTGGTTCTTGTGTGAAAAAATTGAGAAAGAAATTCTGACAGATGACACTAGTTTATTGAAGGTATAATGAAGGCTAATAAAATATGAAAAAAAATCATTACGTCTGATAGAAGATTGAATTAAAATAAATGTTTTTTTTACATACAATAGTTAGCTGAGCTGAATCCAATTCTTCAGTATCAATACATTATAAATATTTGGAACAGATTAACAAATAAACCATTTTTTCTTTTTTTATATAGAATATTCCATATTATTATTACACTTCTTTTCGTGTATGGTCTCCAAAAACGTCTCTTGGTTGATGAATTTATTGTGAACATGTTTTAGACATAAATATACTCATTGTTGTTCAATAATATCTGGTATAACGATCGGTATATTTTATTCATAGACAACAAGCGATGTTAAAAGAATGTTGTTTTGTTACTTTAACGATTTAACCAGCAAATTATTTGATTAACTACCCAGTCAGACACGAAAGCTTGAAAAATGCGTATACACCAAAGATGCTCACGGGTTGACCCGTTTTGATCCGACTTGTAACCCGCACTCGGATTAGAACACTGACGGGTTACGGGCTTACGGGTTAGGTATTTCCACAAGTTATGGGTTCACAAGTCGGATTCATCATTTTACATATAACGCGCGGATTAACTCTGGGCTAAACCGCCCACAAATTTGGTTTATCATGTCTTTTCATTCTTTATCCTTTCGTTCTACATATAGTTGTATTTACTATTAATTCGGTTTCTTCATTCCTCTACTGTTTTAGTTGTTTATATTATTTCTTTTGTTCTTCACTATGTGGAGTCATTTTTCCATTGTCTTCACCATATCTTCAATCTAGTCATTCATCTACTTGTTTCGTCTTCGTCGTCGAAGGGAAGGTAGCAAAACATCGAAAGTCGAAACGTCGAAAAGCAAAATATCGAAAATTACAAACTTTGTGGTTACAATATCCGGGTTTTTCTCAAGCCTTTCATGAACAAATCACGAGAGGACAATGCGCGCACAGTCCACTAATGTGGATGAGGGCGAAATCTGTGGCTTATTACTGTATTATTAAGGCTTTCGAAAAAAAATATTTTCGATGTTTTGCTTTTTGACGTTTTAACTTTCGATGTGTTGCTACCTATTCGTTTCGAAGCATGTAGACATATATATGTGCTTTTCTCTTTAAATTTGATGGTAGAAATAGTAGGTTAGGTAGACGTTTTCTCTTCCTCTCGCGTTTCTTTCTATTCGTTTTATCACGGTTTTTTTTCGTGCACTTTTTTTCGATAACAGTTGTGCGTGATAAACACTTTCATCTCGTCATATGTATATCGTTTTCATGCTGCCTTTTAGGGAACCATTAGCAATCTTTTTAGACAGTTTAGATCGTCAAAACTCGCGTTTCGAAAATTATCATTGTTAGATGTCCATATAGACTTAGTCCATTTTTTAACCAAACGCAGATTAGTCGTAAATTTTCACCAATATCCTTCAGCTATATGCAAGACAGTAAAGAAAACAAGAGGAACATAAGAATATTTTTAAAACTAATCGAACTAGTTCTGAAATCTATATTTTCGTTTCTTCTTACACATCAGAGATCGTCATCAGGGCAGGACTGCCGTGATGTCCTGTTCTGCCCTGCACTACAGGGCAAACTAGAAGAATAAGCAGCCACGATCACGATTTCGACCTTGCTTAAGGGTCTCATCAGGTGGCATTATTCTAATTCCGTCATAAACAAAAAAAGTTTAGAACAGAAAACCGTTGTTCAACTCCCATAAGAAAGAGAACTGGTATTAAGAAGCATGACTGCAACTATAGGAATGGGCAGCCACGATCGCGATTTCGACCTTGCTTAAGGGTCTCATCAGCTGGATGAAATCGCGATTGTGGCTGCTTATTGTTCTTATAGTTGCGGTTTCATCGTCATTTATGATGATGAATTGAACAATGCCGTCTGATGAGACCCTTGAGCAAGGTCGAAACCAGTCATAGCTGCTTATCCTAAGTATCACGCATGTTGAAGAAGCAACGTGGGATACAAAAGATACCAAATACTACATACATATGGCACATCTCTCGATTGCAAGTAAAGGTGGTAACACACTTCTGTGCTGAGGGTCATCTCTCATGAGAAGAAGTGTGTAAGAAACAGCGTGTCTCACAGGAGCGGGCGTATCTCTTTGATAGATATATTGGAACTGATGTAAGCACATGTAACAATAGAACTTTTATAAAAGCTGCTTTGACATCTCTCGCATATAACATTGCTTTTCCCATATGTCAGATATTTATGATATGTGACACTACTCATATGCCTTTTATTCAAGAAGAACATGAACGTATTTACAAAAGTGAAAGAGAATGATCATTGCCCACCTTTGTTGTATGATATTCCCTAGACTGAAAGGCTAGGGTCTAGAAACCGAAATTCACCTGTGTCTGTCTGTCTGTCGGTAACGCGGTCAAAATGGTCATGATAACTACGGCACAAATGACCATTTTTTTTGGTGCAAACGACTATTTTTTTGGCACAAATGACAATTTTTTTTTGGTACAAACGACTATTTTTTTAGCACAAATGACCATTTTTCTAGTGCAAACGAGCATTTTTTTTAGCATAAATGACCATTTTTCTGGTACAAACGAGCATTTTTTTAGTACAAATGACTATTTTTTTGGTAGAAACGACTATTTTTTTGGCACAAATGACCATTTTTTTGGTACAAATGACCATTTTTTTGGTACAAACGACCATTTTTTGGTATGAACGACCATGTAACTATGGCATAAATGGCCACGTAACTATGATACAAATAACCATGTAACTATGGTACAAATGACCACATAACTATGGCAGAAACGATCATTTTTTTGGTACAAATGACCGCGTAACTGTGGCACAAATGGCCACGTAACTATCGCACATATGGCCATGTAACTATGGTGCAGATGACCATGTAACTATGATACAAATGACGACGTAACTATGGCACAAATGACCAGGTAACTATAGAAAAAAGACGATAATGTAACTACGGCATCAATCAGCAGGTAACTAAGGTGAAAATGAACATATCGCTCTGATACTGTTGATTATTTTGATGCTGCGTAAATAAATAATACTTTAAAGATGAGACATAGATAATAGTATTTGAACTAGGCAACAAGTAAAATTTTTTAAGGTTTGATAAGTATTTTTATGAAGATATTTATTTTACAGTAGACCGATTAGTTATCTATATATCAAATTTGCTTTGTACTCTTATTAATGGGTACAGAATATTTTCGATAGTATAATTTTTATTAGCTAATATCGTATCATTTAAATAAATAACATAATATTAATCTATTTGTGTCAAAAATAGCGTTAAGTTAATTATTTGAAATATTTCGTAATAATATCTATATTGTTATTTTATTAAATAAATATAAATGATAACGTAACGCCAATTTTACTCTTGATATGGAGGAAGATAAAAATAATATTAACAACAAAAAAACGGAATGTTCGTATACACAGAATCTTATTAAGACTTCAAAGGAAAAGTTGATCTATTTTATGTAGCATGTCGTTCTTCATCATCAACACATATTATTAATACACGTATGAAAAGAACAGCGATATGCCCAAACGTCTTGTACGACAATTCAGAAAAGCAATGCCAAGGATTAGAAGCTTCAAAAAGTATGCATTTGTAATTTGATAATTTTAAAATCTAAGGAGTTGTGTTATTGTAAAATATTTTTTATTAAATTTGTCGTTTTAATTGTCTTGTTATAGTGCATATAAATAATACAGTTCCAAAATCAATTTTAATGTGTAATTATAGAGATATCTAGTGTCGCATTAAAGATTTTGAATTACAATTTCATGTTGACGAACTAGTTTATGTGAATGCATACATTTATGAAAACTCAGTCTGTTAAATAATGTAGATTCAGAATGAAACTATGTAAAGATAATAAACAAATCCGAAAAGGAATTATCTGAAAATAAATATCAGACGGTTTTATATTCTGATATGATTGATATTGTTTTAATGCTATTGAAATGTCGGCGAATCTGAGGTACCAATATGTTTGCGGATACTTTGATCTTAATATTGTCAGTGGCTGTACGATAAATCGTACATTGTATATCTACTGATGTAATGTCTGAGTGTTTTTAATTATTTTAATGAGTAAATTGTTTAAAGTGACTATGATAAATATTAGACTAATCTCGACATATGAATAGAAATAGTATAACAACAAATATGACTTAAAAAAAGATAGTATTGATGAATGTTAGTTGCTTAAAAATGTAAGCTTCAATTTATATATTACTTCTAGTTTATTAACCAACAATGATTGAAATGAATATTCCCTAGACTGTAAGGATAGGGTCTAGAAACGGGAATTGATCTGTTTGCACGTATATCGTTTTTGTCGGTAACATGGCACAAATGACCATTTCGCTAAGTATGGTACAAAAGACGATATAGTACCCATATTACAAATCAGCATATGACGTATAATAAAATTTTGACAAGTGAATCAGAACAAATACGTAATTTTATGACGTATGAAAACGATATTATTTTAAATGTGATTTTTTTTTGAGTATAAACAGCGCTAATTTTATTAGCGCTTTTTTATACTCAGAAGAATTTTAGTATTTACTTTTTAATCTTAATCTTATAACTTTCTAACACATATGTGTCGTTATGGCGTCAGTCTAGGGCCAGGTGAATCGACTGTCGATGAACGTTACTTGTAACTGTAAAAAATGAGAAATATACTAAAGAATAAAAAAGAAAAGAGAAGAGGATAAACTACAGAAAGGAAAGGAACGATACTGTATGTTACACATGTGATGTATTAACCATGATGGCTTAAGTCAAAACTTTTTCTCATGATTTTCTCAAACCTTTCCTAAATTTCTACAAAACTCAGTTGTCTATCTCGCCTCTTTGTGGAGTTACGATGACTGCAGCCTACTTTCTAGATTTAATTAGTCGTGATATCAACAAAAGAAAGTAAAATGTGCTTTATAATTATTCTTGAATGCGATTGATGAATAAAAATCGAATCATATTTATCGAAAAGTATCTTCCAATCGTTCAATTACTATAAACTCGTTTGTCATGAACTATCAATAT
>CAJNOP010001904.1:0-22126 GCA_905250075.1 Rotaria sp. Silwood1 | reverse complement strand
CACCCACACCCACACCCATAATTTTTAGACTCACTGTATGTGTTTGGTTTTTTCCAACGAAAGATGTTTCGTAAGAACAAATAAGGCAATTTTCATATTTGGCAAAGATAAGATCTGTTGTTCTTGTGTTATGAATGATACTTGAAGATAATAACGAAAGTTACTGCGCTCTTCCTTCTCCGAATCGCACACTTTTTTTTAATTGTTGTCACTGTCGCTTTTCTCGGATTCATGATAAAAACAACAGAACCTTGATGCACGCATTCGTTCGAAAACTAATGCACACATCCAGAGCAGAAGGCATACCTGCATCCGTAGTGGCATCCTAACTTCTAATTTATTTTGTTTTGAACTTTGATTACTTTGCTCATTTTGACCCTAATTTTCTAAGTTATCTCAATATTAGCTTGTCTACCAGTTGAATTTTTCGCTAATATTGAGAAATCCAGAACCACAGTGAATGGTTTAGCATATCAATATATAATACGGAATGCGCCCGCGAAGATAATTCTGCATTTCTTTTAAGTAATTATTTTGTTTAGAAAAGCAGTTATTCTTTTTGATTCTACGATTACGTCGATTACTTAATAGCAAGAGTTGAAAAGACTAGATTGAACTTGCCTTTTTCTTCGGGAAATAGGTTGATCTGTTTTCAATTGATTGATGCATGCCATACCCACACATTTGCATTTTCTTAAGGGGACCTTCCCTCTTTCCAGATCCAAAATTTTCAAATTTTTCATTTTTCGTTTTTTCTGCTCTACATGTGCTCCCAAGTGCCCTCTATCTACCGGTGAGCTTTTGAGAACTCAAATATGGCTCTAAATCAAAAATAAAGTTGAAAAGATAAATCAATTGCCGTAAGGGTATAGCATGATTTTTTCTTTCTTTCTGGTTTTCTAGAAAACCGATTTTTCAGCAAAAATCTACAGAATTGCCCCCGTTTCTCAGGCACAGTAAATCCAATCGGGCCGAGATTTGTTTTACAGATAGTAGAGACACTTTAGGGTGGCTACTTTTTTTTGTTTTGAAAAATATTGTACCACCGAGTTTTGGCAGGTCTTACATGACAAGCACTATTCAAAAAAAACATGCGTTTTTTAGGGTGCTCTTCGTATTTCGGCTTTTTTATTCGAACGGTACGAGATAGAAAGAAACCAAAAAAAGTAGGCACCGTAAAGTGTCTCTACTATCTGTAAGAAATGTTTCAGCCCAATCGGATTTACTGTGCCTGAGAAACGGGGACGATTTGGTGGTCGATTTTTAGCCATTGTGATCCCAATATCTCCTAGAAAGAAGCATTTGCGTTTTGAGTCTATGACAACTTTTACTCTACACATCGAGATCTATCAGCTGTGAAAGTTTCAAATTTTTCTGACGAGCCGTTCTCGAGAAACCACGGAAAGGGGGCGGGTCCCCTTAAGCTACACGAACAGAAAATCCATCATTGTTTAAATTACAGGTTTTATCAAACGTAAAGAACACAAATCGATGAACATATATAAAGAGGGAAAAAAATGTATTCCAGAAATAAAGTTGGAAAGATCAATTATTTGACCAATAGTGAAAACATCTGTGTTAAGAAGAATGAATCCTCTTGTCTCTTTTCTATTTCACAATAATGTCTTTTTTCGAACGATAATGATGTATTTCTTCCAACAGAGACGCTATCAAGAAACAATGTTGTAAGTCAATATTTATTAGGTAATAAAGATAAAAAAGAAAACTTTACATGCGATGTTGGATAAAGCCAACAAACACACAGAAAAGGGACACATTAAAGTCATTTCTGTCGTAATGTAATGAATCATATATAAAAAGGAATAAAGAAAGTAACAGCTTCTAGAATCCTATCTTTGTTCAGACTGAATTCATAAAATTGACGGATACACAGATATTTCTTTTACAAGAGCAGTTTCATCCATACAAGAAGCTCTTTTTATCAAAGACCATCATGCAAAGCTTTGTCCTGCACATTTCTGAACTGCTCTCAACTGTAAGTAACAAAATTGCAGAATGTCCAATACAGATGTCCCGAAGAGGGGTGTCAGCGTTCCCCGTTCCCTGTTCCCTACCGTTCCGTTCCTAAGAACGGGAACGCCTCTCAAAATCGTCTTTTCTAGTTATGTTTCAGCATGGCGAGGATGGTAAACATGTTTTCTCATCTTTTTACGTTAAAGGGTTTTGGCGCTCCGCGTTCTCAAGAACGGGAAACGCACCTGCGTTCGGCGTTCTCAAGAACGGGGATCGCAACAGCGTTCCTCGTTCCAGGAACAGGAAACGGGAACGCGACAAGTGTTTCCTTTACCTTAATAGAACTTTTCCAATCCCATCGAGTTAAAGGTAGCTTCTTACAAATTAAAAATTTTTACAAAGTTTGACCAAAAATAACCGAGATCGAGGAAGCCGAATCTGTAATTGGTTTCTCAAAGTGTGGGTGTGGGTGTGGGTGTGGGTGTGAATGTAGATGGATTCAGAACACACCCACACTCACACTCACACCCACACCCACACCCACACCCACACCCACACCCACACCCACACCCACACCCACACCCACCAATCGTGGACAAAAGTCCCGCAGCATAGCAAAAACTGTCTAAACGAAGGTTGTTTGCCTTGAAATTTGTACCATGATAAAAACATGTTGAGTTCTGATCGCAGGCAAAAGCCCGAGCCCTATGTCCTTACCAAGACTGAGATATAAGGCATACAGGTGCAATTTTTTCCAAGTGTGTTATCTCGGGCTGGGAAAGAGATGTAATGTCGTTCGAAAGCCCAACTTCTCCTCTATCTTTGATAAATTTTTCATAACAAACCGACTTACCATTGTTGAGTTATGAGCTATGCTCGGTCTACCGATGGAATTCACATTTGACAACTTTGACAGTGTTGATGTCAAATCTCAGGTTGAGCTGAATCTTTCGCCTTGAAAATTGTACCACAGACTGTCTAGGTATAGCCAAAGCTATGATAAAATTTTCAGAACTAAAGCTCTTACCGAACAGGAAATACACATCAATGTATATCTTGAGACCAGCAGCACTGGGAAATCATTACAACACGGTACAACAAAGTGTCCTTTCTAGTATGAATGGACCATCATCGGAACTACCCATTGCACTATAAAAATCATCCTGAGATCGTCAAGTGGCAGAAAACTAGCATAACCTTTCCATACTTCTCTGGAGCATTCAAAAAAAGAAGCAAATCAACTGAAAAAATAGCGCAAATAGGACCCAGGTCTAAAACGCCCGGCCGTAAACGGCCGTTTTGAATCGTTTTTCGCCCTTTTGGTATGCACCGTATTACGGCCGTGTATGCATCGTGCCGTAAACGATGAAATACGCTGTTTCCAGGCCGTTTTTGATCGTTCGTAATCGTATACGACACGAGGCATATTCCGCCGTAATACGGTGCCTACCAAACGGGCAAAATACGGTCCGTTTACGATCGTAACTTGTGAAAAACGGTCGTCTACGGCTCGTTTACAGTCACCGTAATGTTCGACCTGGGGAGATTTCAACGATTTTAGCTAGTTAATTCTATTAAATTTTGAGTAGGAGATGGTACTATACAAAGGTTATGCTAGTTTTCTGCCACTTGACGATCTCAGGATGATTTTTATAGTGCAATGGGTAGTTCCGATGATGGTCCATTCATACTAGAAAGGACACTTTGTTGTACCGTGTTGTAATGATTTCCCAGTGCTGCTGGTCTCAAGATATACATTGATGTGTATTTCCTGTTCGGTAAGAGCTTTAGTTCTGAAAATTTTATCATAGCTTTGGCTATACCTAGACAGTCTGTGGTACAATTTTCAAGGCGAAAGATTCAGCTCAACCTGAGATTTGACATCAACACTGTCAAAGTTGTCAAATGTGAATTCCATCGGTAGACCGAGCATAGCTCATAACTCAACAATGGTAAGTCGGTTTGTTATGAAAAATTTATCAAAGATAGAGGAGAAGTTGGGCTTTCGAACGACATTACATCTCTTTCCCAGCCCGAGATAACACACTTGGAAAAAATTGCACCTGTATGCCTTATATCTCAGTCTTGGTAAGGACATAGGGCTCGGGCTTTTGCCTGCGATCAGAACTCAACATGTTTTTATCATGGTACAAATTTCAAGGCAAACAACCTTCGTTTAGACAGTTTTTGCTATGCTGCGGGACTTTTGTCCACGACTGCACCCATACCCACACACCGACACCCACCCATACTCACACACCCACCCACACCCACACCCACACTCCACACTCACCCAAAAGTAGTTATAGCTGCCATTGTGTACATACCAAAGAATTTCACAATGATAAATTCCCTATAGTCTCATGTCAAAGTTTAGTTTTCTGTTTCTAAAAACAGGTAAGAATGAAGTTTTCATGCTGTTTATAGAATTGTTTGCATAAAGTTTTAAGGATCTTGTGACATACTTTATGTATTTCGCTCAGACAGAGAGTCAACTAAATTAGTTTCTTTTTTTGTAGAAAAATTTTTATAAATTAAAATGAATAACTTTCGGTTTTATTTTGTGTATTGGTCGAATGAAAATCAAGGAAATCCAAAATGGCTACGTGTTGCATGCTCTGAGTTAGATCCAACATTTTCGTGGCTAACTAAACAACTGGCAACGATGCTGAATGTACCCACTAGCGCATGCCGTCTACGTGTTGGTGATAAATTTGTTGAAAATCTCTCCTGTATAAGTAGTGATCCGAACGACCTCAATTTTCATTCACTAGGTGAAACACTGTATTTAACAACATTCGATCAGAACGATCTAGGCAAACCTATACAAATATTTTGTAAAATCAACGGGAACTCATCAACAGTCTTACAATGCTATGAGCATACATTAGTCGAAGAATTAAAATTAATAGTACAACAGAAAACACAGAGTGCTCCTTGTGAACAGCGTCTAACATTTTCGGGTCAAACGCTTGAGAATGGAACAAGATTATCGGATTATAACGTTCAAAATAATTCCGAGATTCAACATCAACAAAATATGAAGGGTGGATTTCTAAAGAAGTCAAATCGATTTGTCGATTTGGCCGATTTGAGCGCTGTTGTCGAAATTCCATTTGTAACATCAGCGCCGGAATGGCGTCTGGCAGAAAAAGGGTTATGTCTCGAAGGAAAGTGTGAAAATAAGAAATGTAAAGCTTTTAACCAAATGGTTGTCATCAATATGAATATGGGAATATTTGATTACTTTCAAGATATGACACCGTTGAATACAAAATGTCCTATTTGCCAGACGGAAGTTAACGTTATTACATGCGCGCTAAACAATTGCGAATGGAGATGGGCCGGTGAAAAACAAATATCACAGTACAGCATGAAACGTGAAAAACTACCAAAAGATAAATCATTCAAGCGTGTAGGAAACGTTTATCATTACTTCAAGGTAAATACAGAGACCGGGGAACATCTAACATCATGGGCAGCACTAAAAATTGAGACAAAAGAGCTACACCAGGAACAAAGATGCCAACCATGTAACGGATTGATTCATTCAGGTGATGAATTTAAGACTCAATGTAATCACTTCTTTCATACGTATTGTTTCAATAACTGGATCAACAGTGCTAAGCAAATCAATAAACCAACCAAATGTCCAGAGTGTAATGCATTTTTACTAATAGAATAGCTTATTCTCGAGTTTTAAATTAAAGATAGCAATGAACTGATACTGGCTATCTTCTAAATTGCAAGAACATGAACACTTAGATTACAAGCCATGCTTTTCAAACATTTTTTAATCACGATTAAAACATCAACTGAAAACGTTTTCGTTGGCATACCCTTATCAAGTCGCTTTTATTTTTGCTCAGCTACGAATAAAAACTTCGGAGCAGTCTTTCGCGCTATCATAATCAAACTTTGTAAGTCAATATAGACTGGTAGTATAGAGTTATACAGATTCATCTTTTCTTGGCGATATATAACTTTGAAAACTATTCAGAATCAATTCATTTTTGCTCGAATGCAAAAAAACGAAATATATCCAAAAAATGTACATGTTTAAGTGTGGGAATTGAACAGTCACTAAAAGTAGTAATTCTTAATCTGTGACTTACTGTAGTTTTCTTTATGGATGCCCAAGCCTTTATTCTACATGGTTTTCAGGCAAATCCATCTTGAAAAACCTTTTGTGAGGGTCATCTTACCATGAAAGAATCGTTAAAGATCGGAAAACAAACAAAATAAAATTATATCATGTAGAATATTTTGTCATAGTACTAATAAAAATAATAATTCGTCGCGGCGTCGGTAGATCATACTGAATCGGGCTAAAACTGAGGCTATGCAGAACTAGTGCTTGTTTTATTTTCATCCAATTTGACACAGCCGCTTTTGCTAAATCTCTAAAACATTATCAACAAAAGTTTCAAAACATCCTTACAAGTCACACAGAAAATGAGGAGATAATCTGTTAGTTTGCGCAAAAAAAACTTTTCTTCAACATTTGATACAAGAAATATCGTTTGAGAAATAAGTTATATTAGAGAGCTACAAATTGAATAAATTTAATAACCATGGTGCCAGAGGTATTTCACACATTGTATCACCATGTAGGGAAAAACTTACAAGTTCGGGTTAGTGCGTTTCAGAGCAAAGCGATGAATTCAAATCTTCAAAAAACTTCGTGATGACTCAAATGTCCCTAATATCCGATCAATATGTATTGTGTTTAGAGATGTTACTAGACAACTTTTTGAAATTACTCTCAGTATAACGAGACGAAGTGAGGCGTACTATGACAACATGAACTTTATATTGATACTTATGTATTTACCTTTGAAAGTGAGTGAGAATGAGAAATGCACAAGATCCCTCGCTAATATACTCATGATTTCATTCATCATTGTCTTCACCACAATCGTTCTCATAGTCGTCGTCTATACGCCGTATTTCTACTCTTTGATGATCATTATTTAAACTTTTATTCGATTATCACCTGCGCGATGTTTACATTGCTTGTTCTAGAAACATAAGCAGCAAGATTGTAGACATAAAGGATATAGAAAAACTCTTAGGCTCAGTTTTAACATGTCAGAAATACGCCTCGGACAAAATCTAAAAAGAGCGTTGTTCGCATCGATAAAAATATTCGTCAATGACACTCGTTTTCTCAATGCCGTGTTACAACAATTTATTCACCTTTTTAAAAGCATGTACCAATAAAGTCATGTAACATTTCAGAACGTCGGAAAAGTTAGCACCATATTCGGCTTTTCTTGTCCGAATTCGCTATATTAATTGGGTTATTTCTAAAACCACTTGGGTTAGGTGCAGGTTTTCATTCTAAATCGAATGGTGCTAGTTTCAAGGGGGTTATCGGCCAAAAACACCTCCTTTCCCTCAAAATACTGATTTTTCCAGGTAATTTCCAAAGTATTCCCTATCCGGATTCGCTATATTAGTTAGGTTATTTCTAAAAACACTTGGGTTCGGCGCAGAATTTAATTCTACGTCGAATGGTACCAGTTCCGAGGGCAGTTGCCAACTAAAAATACCCCATTTCCCTCAAAATACTCGTTTTTTTGGGGTATCTTGCCGGATATTTCCTGTCTGGATTCGGTATACTAGTTGGGTTATTTTCCAAAAGCTGTTGAATTACATACAGTTTTTGATTCTGCGTAGAATGGTGCTATTTTCACTAGGATTATCGGGGAAAAAATACCACTTCTACCCCAAATAGTGATTTTTCCAGATAATTTCCAAGATATTACCCGTCCGGATTCGCTATACTAGTTGGGTTATTCCTGAAACCACTTGGGTTAGGTGCAAAATTCAATTCTGCGTCGAATAGTACCATTTTAAGTAGCGGCCATCGAGCAAAATGTGTCACTTTTACCCTAAACACTAGTTCTTCCCGGGATTTTTCGAGGTATCTTCTGTCCTGATTCCTTTCGCCGCTTGCGTTATCTTTTTAACTATTTGGGTTAGGTGCAGAACTCAAGTCTGCATCTAACCCAAGTGTTTAGAGAAATAAAACAAGTAGTATAGTGAGTCTGGAAAGAAAATACCTCGAAATCTACCCGAAAAAAAAGTATTCCTGATGAGAGTGGTATTTATTGATCGATGACCCCTTACTGGAAATGGTATCATTCGACGCAGAATAAAACATTGTATCTAACCCAAGTGGTATCAGAAGTAAAGTAACCAAACTAATGTACCGAATCCGGACAGGAAATATCAGAGAGAACCCCTAGAAAAACCAGGTTTTGGGATGGAAGTGGTACCTTTCGTTCGATAACTCCTGTTGGAAATGATACCATTCGATGGAGAATTCAATTCTGCATCTAATCCGAGTGATTAGAGAGATAACCCGAGTAGTATAGGGCATCCGCAGTGCCAATTTCTAGAAACCTAGCTATGAAATCTTGGAAAAAACAGTATTTCGGGCACAAGTAGCACCCTTAACCCGATGGCTCCTGCTGAAAACGGTGCTATTGGATACAGAATTGAGTTCTTCACATAACCCAAGTGGTTTCAGAAATGACCCAACTAGTATAGCGAATCCTGACAGGAAATATCTTCGAAATATCCTGGAAAAATCACTATTTGGGGTCGAATTGGGGTTTTTTGGCCAACAACTGCCTTCAAAACTAATTCTATTCAATTCAGAACGAGAAACTGCGCCTAACTGAAGTGGTTTTAGAAATAACCCAACTAATATAGCGAATCCGGACAAGAAAAGCCGAAGATGGTGCTTACTTTTTCGACGTCATTTCAGATTAAATTTGAACAATCTACAGTAGGATTAGTTCAGTTCAGAACAAGAGTCTGTAAAAATAAGTTCTTATTTTGTTCAAGATAAGAAACAAAAGTATGAGCGAACAGAAAGATGTTTCAAGGCCTGGTGTCTGTGGTGTTCAAAATCTTGGAAATACTTGTTTCATGAACAGTGTTTTACAATGTTTAACCGGTATTCCACACATAATTAGACATTTTCTTGACAATCCAATGACATCTGAAACGGGCAGTTGTTTCAAGGAATTCTTTGAAGCAATGTGGTCAGGAAAAAAAAGTTTCATCGTTCCAGAAAAACTTCAACAAAGTTTGCGGCAACATGTTGACGAAAAGTTTTTCAACAACACTCAACAAGATGCACATGATTTTCTCATTAAACTACTAAAAGTTCTGGAGCTTTACTGCCCACTACCATTTTTAGATGGTACGGTTTACTCAAAAATAGAATGGTCAACATGTGAACATACGCAAGGACGCCGAGAACAGGTTAACTGCTTTTCATTACCCGTACCAGAAAATAGTGATGCAGAACTCAATCAATGTATCAGCAAATATACTGAAACAGAATATTTCAAGGATGAGAACATGTTACAATGCTCCCTGTGTAAGACCCGCAGAAATGCCACAAAAAAACTCGATTTCTGGGTACTACCTGAAGTGATTATTTTTCATCTAAATCGTAATTCTTTTCTACTGTCCAACAGAAAGCAAATGTCGTATGTGGCATGTCCTTTGATCAACCTTGAAATAACATGCCAAAAGAAAATAACGAGGTACGACTTATTAGCAGTTTGTAATCACATCGCTCTCAACACGAAAGATGGTCATTACACAGCAAATGTAAAAAACTATTACAATCAATTTTGGTATAGCTATGATGATACGAGTTTCAGAGAGATTCATGTTGATGACGTCGTCACTAAGAATGCTTATTTATTGATTTACATTAGCCAAACAAGTTCTCTTCACTGGAAAGAACAACACAGAACATTCCAAGAACTGTATGGTACTCATGCTTTCGTCAATATGTCGACTCTATCATCAGACATCGGCAGTGAAAATCAATGCAGTAAGTCGCGTCACAGTGATGCTAGATAATAATTTGCTTATCAGCTCCTTCGACACACTTTGGTATAATAATTTCGGAAAGCTTTTGTAGTGCAAAAGCGGCTCCAATTTCATGACAATGTGGTTGTCGATTAGTGGCGAAATGTGTTGAGAGAGGAATGATAGTACTTCCCCGTGTGCCTCAGAAATCTTGTAAGATATGACGTTTTTCTTTGATTCTATCATGTACTGTAAGAGATCTGTCAAGTGAGCAGAAGTGTGTGAGTGTACTTGTCAAGAAAAGAAAGTAACCACACCCATACCCACATAAGTTCCACGAGATTTTTTTTATTGCGCAGGTAATTGTGTTCAGAAATAGGATATAATACTGATTTTTATTTTTTTAAAAAGATATACATTGAATGTTCAACTCAAATCGCAAATATTAACGTTTGTCATAGCTATTTCGAAATATTAATAGATTGCTAAAATTTAACATATTTATCTTAGTCTTGTTTACAACAAAGAAATTAGAAAAGTTCATTTTATGATTGATGAAGAACGTTGTTTTTAATAAAACATCATTTACAGTGAGTTTAGCTCTAAGTGATCTCTCACCCTTCATGCTTTTGGAAAGCTGCACTCAAATCTACCCTCATCCGTCTTTATATACATTCATATTGTTAATCATGTGAGAGCTTTAGAAAGATATTCTTAAGTTACTAAACTAATATTAAAGTCTATTTGTTTTCTTTAGGCTCAACTGAAATGTTAACAAGTCTTCGAACGGACGATTTACTGCGATGCGCGTCGAAGCTTGTTCAAAATAACTGCGAGTTGATAGATCTAATTGAAGAAGTAACAGAGAAAATGGTGATTGGTAATGACGGTGAGCTGTTTGCGATTTTCTATGGTTCAAGCATGATAACTGAATCCGAAATAGAACGACCTAATGAAAAGGAAATATTGTACTTGTTACTAAACTATATGTTGTCAAAAATCGAAAATAGAGAAGATCTCGATAAAGTTGGAAAGCTTTTCTCGTTTTCAAATGACCAAAGAAATCAAATGAAGATCATCTTTAAAATATTAAAGCAATGGCTCGTTGATTTGATAATAGTCGACTCCTTAAGAATATCCCAAAGGCAAGATCGAGACGTTAAGAACTATGCTAAAGTGTTAGAAAACAGAATCCAAAATCTACAAGATATCTGCATTTTACCAAGTGGTTTGGCGAGAGCTAGTTTTGCCAGCTCCAGTTTAACGAACTTTCCGATGCTTGAATCGAAATATACTGGGCCACATTCTACCGCCTGCATTGTTGAATCGGAAAGTAAAGAATATAAAAGACTGGTTCAGATTGATCCAATAAGTTCTTATCACAGATCATTTCGTGAACTTACGAAAGACAAAATCAGTTTGGGATTAGAAATCGAGAAGATTCCATCAGCGAATTTTAGTATGAATTTTTTGTTACCTCTAATAACGCTTAGAACTGTTCAAGGCAAACAGAATTATGAATTAGCCTACCTTTACGAAATTGTTTTATCGAAGCTAGGTGGAGAAGGACATTTAAGAAATGAAAAAGAATCTTTTGTTGATATGGAAGAGAAAGGATTTTTTAGTTTGTGTTGGACGGTTATTAAGAGTGTGTGTTATTATTTACTGAAAAAATTCTTTAACAGTCAGGAGGCGCATTCATTATATATTAAAATAATTTTTGAATTTCAATTTACATTGCTAATTAGTACTTTCGACAGATATACAAAGTTTGAAACTAATGACAGATTATACCGTTCAGAATTTCAATTTTTACTGCATGAAATGTGTAATAAAGTAGCGTATGAAGCTATTAATATTCATGAAATACCGATGAAAGTAATTGCTGATTACATGTTGACTGTTCAGCAGCACATCACTAATATTAATGTGAAATTAAATAGTGAACAACGAAACGAGAAATGTATTAAAGAAATGATATTTAAACATGATAATTTTGAAAAAATTTTACCAGAAAATATAAAAGGATTAAAATTTATTCAAGAAAATATAACTAGCCAATGTGTTTCTTCTTTAAGTGGCACAATACGGAAACAATATACTTTTCACATACTCGATTTTGAAAAAAAAAATAATACGAAAATAGTTGAGTTTAATGCAATGTTAGATAATCTTACTCAATATTATGGACTTAATCGAGTAATTCAAATCTGTCAGTTAGTAGAAGATTTTGTATTTTCAATAGCTCAATTTAATGGATTTAGAAGCTGGTACAGTAATGAAAAATCTAATGTTGAATTAGCTCGTATATTAATTCGTATAGCAAATCTATATTATAATTGCTCTGCTATTGTTGCTACTCAATTATATCCTGATGAAACTTGTTCGTATGACCCAACCTACTTTACAAAATTAGTTCTCGTTTTATTTAGCCTTTTTGCCATGATGGAAGATTTAGTTAGAAACGATAAAAAGATTGGTCCTACGCTTAAGAATTACACAATAAGCACGAAATCATATATATCTTTACAATCGGTCGTTCCACAATTATCTTTGCCAGAGAAAAAATGGTTTAACCTATTAATTAAAATTAAAGAATTTTTTAAATTGCCTACTACTAATATCGAACAAACTACAGATAAAAGAGATTGTCTTTTTGATTTTTCATCACGGTCTATAGATAAAAATTCTCACGAAAACAATACCGATGTAATCTATGCTTTAAAAGTCTTGAAAAACAATTTTAAAGATGTTTACAAAAAATTTGAAGAAGATCACAAAGAAGTCAAAGCGCATGAATTGGAAAAGAAATGGAATAAGCTGTTATTTACTGATAAGTATTTGCCTGAATTATTAATACATTTGAGAGACATTTCTTATTTGTCTCAATTAGCTTTGTTGGGTTTTTCTGTAATAGTCACAACCAAGATAAAATCTACGTTGTCTTTAAATGTAAATATGTATACTCGTTTCCACTATGAATGCGGCATCTTGTGTTGGGAGACTGACCCATATGTTGAAATAGTTTTTTCGCATGATACGAAGAGATTTGTCGATTATAGGTTGCCGGGAGAACCAAACAAATATCAAGGACTGATTGCATTTGATCATGACGGAAAAAGTGACAGCAATATAAGTGAAAATGAAATTCTTGGTACTGAGAATGAAAAGCCAGATAACTTGTCGAGACCACAATATTACCGTTTGTGTTCTATTCAACGAGATAGTGATCTCAAATTTATACTATTGTATATTGCATTAAAAAACAATGAGATTAACTTCGAGATAGAAGAACATTGCTATTTAATTAAACAAGCACTACATAAATTAGGAACTCATGACAATATGTGTTTGTTAGAAAAACAATTTCAGAGTGAAAAATTTGCTCTTGAATTCGTTAAAAAATTTGTTGACATTCTTTTAGATTTAAAGCAGAGAATTACACAGTATAAATCAATAGGTCATGCGTTGGATATATTGTTATATTTGTACGATTTTTGTTCTGATCCTACTAAAAAGATAATTAATGGATGTTTAGCAGAACTTCGTGATACACTATGGAAGTATATTAAGGAGACGAAAGATATATTAAGCCTCAACAATAACCAAACGGTTGCGTCCATATTGAGTTGTTATTATATTTTAACATATAAAAATCTAGAGACACCCAATGAAAAAGAAGTTTCACAAATCCTAAATGCGAGAATTCTATTAGAAAACAATTACAAGTTGAACCGTTTGGCACCATTGAACTTATACATAAAAACAATGATGACTCTTTTTAACTTGAGTTCAAAAATTGAGAAGATTATGAATAAGAATTCAAGAATGTTAGATGTTCATGTTGGAAATGCAAATGGATCATGGAAAAAAGATCCAAACATGAATGTCTACGTTAAAGAAAATTATTCTTTCATACCATTGAAGGGTCGTTTATTCAAAAATGGTCATCCTATGACAGGTTTACCCAATCAAATTATTAGTCATCCACATTATAATGAACATTTTGGAACACAAAATTTTCCTGTAGAAGTTATTGATAAAAATGTTTTCGGACACCGATTGCATTGTTATCAAATAAAAAGTACAGGATCTGTAGACATTCGACTTAGTTCTCTGGGGAATGATAAAATTTGGATTGAAGATAAAAACCAGACGTTTGTTTCAAAAAGTTATTTAAGTAAATTACCGAAATTTTTGCTAAAATATCCTAAGTATTTAGAAAATGGAAAAACAGTTTTTTACAACCATTGGTATGAGAATGATCGGATATTTATTAAAAATAAAGATAATGTAGTGAAATTTGAGATAGATTTAAATAGTAATGAAATTTATTCAACTAAGCATGAAAAATTTCTTATTCCTTTTACAAAAGATAGATTTGATCAGTCAAATGTGTTATATAGGACATTTTCTCGAATCGAAGATGAAAATTATATTTTAGCATTAAAAACCAGAGAGCAAGACAGTGAACCAGTCATGATTTATCTACCAAGACTAAATTTAAAATTTAAAATTGAAGATGCAAAAATAATATCAGAAGATTTTAAAGATTATCGTCTAAGTGAAGATCAACATATTAATACATTGTTTGGATTATCACAGTATTTAGTAATTGAACGAGATATTCAAAGTGATAATATCATGAAGTTCAATCGCAAAATAATTATTCCTAATCATTCTATTGAGAAAAAAGGCCCATTTTTCTCTAATATAATTTGGTTGAATTTAGATGAAATCAGAAGACCAGCGTATTTTTCATACGAGATCGATGAAAATTTAGAATGGTTCAATTCAGAAACAACAACTGGGAGTTTCTATCTTGCTCTCCTGTATTTCAAAACCGCTACTCTAGACAAAGATTTGTTCTTTAAAATGAACGGTTATGAAATTTGTGTAGAAATTCTAAAAACCTGCTGGCAAAATAGCCAATATTCAGACATAGAATTTAACATTATCTTAGAATTTTTTGAAGATAAACATTCAGATATAGAAGCACTTAGGTCAATTGATGCTTCTTCAAAAGTATCAGAAGTTAGTCGTGTCGCCGATAAGTCATACCATCATCATCGCAACACTCATGCTATTTTTCTTCGTTTAATTTATCTTTTATTAAGTAGTTATGAAACAGATTTTCTGATTGAAGCAGATGCAAAAAAGAAAAAGCTTTATCTCGGCTTCTTACAAGAAGAATTTATAAAGTATCATTTCAATTTTTACTTGATTTTCAAAGATCGTATTGATAAACGATGTCGATTGTCTCTTGAAGAAGAAAAGAAATTATTATCGTCTTGTGTATATAATTGTCCTCAATCTAGAGTTTCTGATTACTACAACTTTATAAACGACAACAAAAAAATTGAACCAATGTCAATTAAAACGAAAGACTATAAACGTTTAAAAGGTTCGTTTTTTTCGAAAACTTCATTTAAACAGTTCAAATTTAAAGAAAAAGTCATTCAGATTTTGAAAAGACGCTTTTCTAGTGGATACTATTTCTTCTATAATAAAAGTTGCAGTGTCGGCAATCTATTTAGCGACTGGGTTAACATTCGATTTGAATTACCCTATTTTATTTTTCTTTATCGGATAGCTTTGGATATCGAAGACACTAGTGATTTTAACAAAGAAAGTTTTTCTGATTTTTTAGCATATTTATTTTTGGAAGCATCTGAGGATAATAAAGTTTTATCGTCAAATAAATCTGAGGATGATGAATTTATATCTTTAAATAAATCTGAGGATGATGAATTTATATCTTTAAATAAATCTGAGGATGATGAAGTTTTTATAAGAATGCTTTACATAGTTTCTATCTTTCCAAAAGACTTTAAATCTTTACCGGAATTTTTATTATTTGAATTAGATAAAAAGAAGACTAGACAAAGCTATGGCTTTCATAGTGATTTGATGAAATTTATTGAAAGTGATATTTCAAATATTCATAATCTTGATGATACTACTATTCAGAAAATTAAAAGTTCCATCTGGCCTGTCTTGAACAGCGACTACCTTAATGCAGAACAACAATCGAAATTTAGTGTAACAGATTTAGGACATCCAGAATTTCAACAAGAGTTTCAAGGTAAATTGAAAACAATCCTAAAGAAAAAGAAGATCTCTAATATTTCTAATGATTTCATAAACATTTTATACGAAAACCTTATTGCTAAGAGTAAAAACAAAGAATTTTATGAATTCTTAATTAATATTTCCAATATCTGTGATGACATCGTGCAGTCACATGAAATAGGTGACACTGTTATCAATACAACAGATTTATCTGATTTCAAGATGAATTTATCTATTAAAGATATTGAAAATCAGATTAATAAAGGCTACTCCTATACTAAGGTCAATGAAAATAGTTTACATTTAGAATGGAAAGTGAAAAGTATTGATATACAAGAACATTACACAAATCTGAAAAAAATTATTGATATTAAATCTTATTATCCCGAGAGGATACATTTTCCTCTCGATCCTAAAACACTTCCTGAGGATTCTGATGTTAGGAAAACATTTTCCGGTCCATATGGGAAAACATTTATTCATGATTTAGAAGAAAGTTATGGACAACAATCCTCTATTGTAAAAATTAACGAAAATTACTTTTACTTGACAATAAAAGAACCAAAAAAAGGTATTGATCTTTTACAAGATTTAGAATATGATTATAAAAAGGAATTTTCTTACTTAGAAAATAGCTTGAAAGAAATTCAAAATGATTTGTTCGTAGATGTAGAACAATGGATTTTAGATGAAAAATCACAGGAATATATCCTTGATAGTGAACGAGAAAACTTCAAAAGTTTGAAACTCAAATTAAAAGAGGAATGTGAGAAAATTAATGATGAACTCATCAAACGAAATATTCTGACAGAGTCACTTGAATTAGAATCGCTTAAACAACTCTTAGAAAGATGTAAAAATAATACAAATCTCAAACGTGAAGCTAAAAAATGGTGTAGAAATTTAGAAGATATTGAGGAAGAAAAAGAAAATTTTCTGCTCGAAAATAATAATTTGTTTAAATTGTATTTAAATTATTGCTGTGAACAAAATATTGTAAGTCCAACTGTTTTAAAGTTAATATGTAAAAGAAATGATATTGGTATTTCATTTTATCAAAAACTAGATACATCAGCGTTTGAACTAAGACTAATGGAAAATAATGATGGTGATGATGACACTATCACATGGAAAAAACAATATCAGTTTTGGTTAAATGAAAATATGTTTTGCCAGATAGAAACAAAAGAAATAGAAGATATAAAAATCATACAGGCATTACAGAATCAACTAGCTGTTGTTGGATATTTACAAACATCAAGAAATGACATTCATTTAAAAACCGGATATAATATAGATAAAATCGCCGAAATTTTACTTAAGTATTATTCTGAATATGAAAAAATCAATACAGAACTATCAGAAGAAATACGTCGAAATATTAGTTTAATTGAAAGTAATTCTGACAGTGCGGATACATTTATTTTGCATCAAATCATGGGAGAAAAACATTTTCCGACAAAGAAAGAAATTTTATGTCTATTAAAAGATATCGATAAAATTGAAGAATGGAATCCTTTTATCGTCAATCATAAAGACATATTTTATGAAAAAATCGAATGTTATTTAGTTCAAGAAACATTAATTCAACAAATTAAAAGAACGACTTTATTAATTTCAAAATATAGATCATTAGATCCTACCAAAGATATAGAAGAAAGAGATAGAATTTTAGACAATATTTTAGCGAATATTTCAATGGAAAGAAGTTATGATAAAAGAATATATCCATCATGGTTATTATTTGAGACAGAAAATAATCTTTTAATACGTAGTACTCAGTATTCTCTTATAAAAACAATGCTGGATGAAGAAAGCAATTGTATTTATCAGTTAAATATGGGTGAAGGTAAAACATCGGTTATACTAATTATATTAAGTGAAGTGTTAGCTGATGGTAAGCAGATAGTTAGAATTAATTGCTTAGAGTCATTAATGGGTGTTATGAAAGAATTATTGAGAAATAAGTTTAGTATATTATTACAAAAGAAAATATATACTATGCCATTTTCAAGAAGAGTTATGTTTTCAATAGAAAATCTTAACAAAATAAAAGAAATGCTTATAGAATGCCAGTTCGGTAAACATATTCTATTGGTAACACCTGAACAACGTCTGTGTTTTCAATTGAAAAAACAAGAAACATTTTTAGAATATTTACAATCAAAAGATGCAAATGATTTTTTCGATTGGAGAGAACATTATCGTCAAATATCTTATAGCCGAATGAATCCTAGTACATTCAATGAGTTAACTGAGTCTCAAAAAAATTTAAAACAAACACTAGAACTCCTGGGTTACATTGATGATGAGGATAAAATACTAAAACTTCCTTCTGAACAATATCATAAATTTTCTGATGAGATACAAGAAGAAGTTATCTTTAAGGGTTTGGACGGCATTTATCCTGCTTTCCTCATTTTAAGAGATCAATCGACACAACTGAAAAAACAACGTGAAGAAAAACTTAAATTACTTTATTCAATTGATGAATTTAAATTCTTTGATATACTTGATGAATCTGATGAAATCTTGCGCCATGGAAAAGAATTGAATTATACATTAGGGTCAGCTAAACCTTTAGATGGTGGTTCAATGCGTTGGGAAATTCCATTTTTAATATTCAAATTTATTTTTTGTGATCAAAAATTCCGCGAGATTCTAAAAAGCAGTTCACAAAGCGATGATTGTCCTGTTGTTTTTCAAGAAAATTTTAGACCAGTAACTGGAATCGGAGGAGGATGTCCCCTTGTGCGTTTTATCAAACATGAATATTTTATAAAAAATATCAAACGAAATCTTAGTCGAGAATTTAGTAAAATATTACTCGAAAGGTTTCGTGAAAAAGAAACTGATATAATTGATGATAATGGTGAGGAATACGGAAGTTATGAAGATTTTATTAAAGGTGAAAGTTTTTTCAAGGAAAATAAAATCATAGAATTATTGAAAACAAAAAATCAAGATATGCTAAATAGTTTTTTATTAGTGAAAGCTTGGTTATCTCATGAATTACTCTATCATGTTATGAGCTATCGTTATCGCGTTGAATATGGATTATCTGAAAAGAAGGGAAAAGAAATTGCTATTCCATTTAGAGGAAAAGACTTACCATCCGAAAACTCGGAGTTTAGTCATCCTGATATTATGATTGGGTTTACAATCCTTAGTTATTTATATAGAGGATTAGATTTAATACAAGTGAAACATGGGTTAATGAGGTTAAAAAGTGATCGAAAACAAGATAAAGACAGTTTATTACAAAAATGGGTTCAAGAAAATCGAAATTGGATAAACGAACAAAATCAAAGAGAAAACGAAGAATTTCCTGAATGGTTGACATCTTTCAGAACTTTGGATCTTGAGAATGAAGATAAAATTAAAAAAGTCTATTTTTATCTTTCCCGAAACTTTAGTTTTATTGAATATTATCTAAGTAATTTCACATTTCCAAATGACACGAAATGCTACAAAGAGAAACTTACAGGAAATGCCCACACATTAGCAGGCGAGGGGAAAACCAAAGGGTTTTCTGGTACTGACGATCGTAATGATACAATGCCTGAATCTGTAGTTCCAAAACGGTTACCATCTCAACAAGGAACGAATGGTAAGATGTTGCATATTTTATCACGAAAAATAAACCAGAAATATGAGCCAAAGATAGAAATATCTAGTACCAAGAACTTTTTAGATCAAGTATGCGAGTATGTGGAAAATAATAAGGATTGTTATATTTTGATTGATTCAGGCGCTATTATTATAGAAATGAGTAATGTTGACGTATCAAAGTATCTCATGGAAAAAATTGACCAAAGATTTGATGGTGTTGTTTATTTTTCTGACAAAAGTAATCAAATAATGATTATTTTAAGAAATGAAGAATATTTGCCATTATCAGCGTGCCATATTGATAATAAGAAATTATTTGTTTATTTGGATGAAGTTCATGCCCGTGGAACTGATTTGAAACTACCATTAACTGCACGTGGAATTGTAACACTTGGAAAGAATATGAATAAAGATAAACTTATGCAAGCTGTTATGCGTCTTCGTGATCTGGATTATAAGCAATCAGTTGTATTATGGGGTTCCAAAGAAATTTCAGCAGAAATTGCAATGATAAATGGAATTAAACTAGATGAAATATCAAGTAAACACGTTATTACATGGGTTACTTACAATACAATACAAAAAAATGAGAATGATTTATATCTTGTTATGAAAGAAAAATTGAAATATGTGATCAAAAGTAGAGCATTTGAGTATCAAAAGAAAATTAATCAGATTTCTATGGGTTCTCTTAGTACAGCATATATCAACGAAAGCTCCAATAGTATAGAAAAATTATATGGTACTACTCCTCAGAAACGAAATCCGATAGATACTTTAAATCGAAATATGGGTGCATACTTAAGTACATTTTATCCACTTTTAAAAAGTGAATTGGAAAACAAAGGACAATCTAAAGAGTTGATCAAGGAAATAACGACAAATGAGGACGAAATTGATAGACCAAAGATGGACGATATGATAAGGAGAATAAAAACAAAACTTCCTAACAGTGTATTAACTATTAATGCTGATTATGATTGTGATCAAGAAAATGAAAGAGAGATTGAAGAAATGCAACATGTTGAAGTTAGTTTTTCAACAAAAAAATCATCATCACCCGAAGCAACTTGGGATTTTAATAAGGTCTTTAAACGTAATTTTCAAGAGAAAGCATTAAAAGGAAAGACTGGTTATCCGAAACTACAAGGATTGGGAAAATGTTTTGAGTTTACCGATATTGATGACCTGAAAAATTTGAAATGGCATAGTAAAATTTTTTTGACAGAAAATTTCATCAAAACAAGTGAAGAAATGGGTGGGAAAAATAAACAACATCAAAAAGATTTTTTGAAACCGGTTAATATGATATTAATTCGTAGAGTGGATAAAGAAGTGTATTTCATTATAGTTTCTTTGTTTGAGGCTGAAAACCTTATTAACTTATGTCAAAACAAGAAAGATCCTAAAGTAAGTGTCATGCATATTGATGATGTGAATGGTTCTACTATAGTTCCAATAAATGGTGCAGTATTGACAACAGAAGAAATTCATAATATTATACCTATTATTAGATTATTTAATGGTGATTGTCATTATAATACAGAAGAAATCAGTGTAATTAAAAAATGTGTTGCTTTTGTAAATAGAGATTGTTTCCATGATAATAAAGTAAAATCCGAACAAATTTCCGATGAGCTTGAATTTAGACACTACCTTACGAAAGGCTTCATGACTTATAAGCTAGCGAATAAATTAGATGATCAAAATGAAAACGTCTTACCTGAAAAAATCTTACCAGAAAAAGAAGATGAGCTGGGGATTAACCTTCAAAGTCTGTTTCAATCGATTATTAGGGAAAGTCTCGCAGAAGATGCCAAGACTGTTTGGAAATTACCTAAATTAATTAAACAGTTAGTCAAGATTAGAGGTAAAAGTGAACAATATGAAAGAAGTAAATTAAAACAAATACTCGACGGAAATCTAGAGTAAATTGAATTTCTACATGTATTTTTCTCATAGCTTGCAATAAAGATTTTAAATAAATTGCTCGAATAGTTTGATGGAATCTACGATTATTTTACTTTTAAAGTATGTATTTTCTTCATCATACAAAAACAATTCATTCTAAAGTATTTAATTGATCGACAGAAGTTTTTATCACTTTAGTTCTATATTATTTCCATCATGACATTTGTTTCAGCCCTATAATGTGATTAATCAGCTTTTGATAGTAAGAAAATCTCTTTACACTTTCCAGTATGACTCTTAATTGTTGCTAAATAAATGTTCATTTTCATTTTACTAACATTACACATGTTCGTCACTCTTTTTTTCCAAGTAACTGTTTCTATTATTTGCCCTTTTTCTGTAATCCATAACATGTATTAGCTTTTTTTCTAAATGTATTTTACTCTAAGTGACTTTTTCATTCCTTTCTGTTGTGTAATTATGTGTGTACTAGTTATAAAATTTAATTTTGTTGCTGATGATTGTTTATTTTGATAAATATATGGCTTCCATGTTTTAAATTATTTATACCGCGACTAAATTAATGGATTCTTTTGCAAAACTTGTTATAAGGGTGTGTGTGTGGGTGTGGGTAATTTTTGGAAAAGAAATCATACCCTCACACCCACACCCACACCCACACCCACACCCCACACCCACACCCACACCCACACCC
>CAJNOP010001903.1:0-22160 GCA_905250075.1 Rotaria sp. Silwood1 | reverse complement strand
AAGATCCATGCATATCAATGCCTTGTGGTCCACAAGGACGGTGTTTAACTATAAATGCAGCACCAAAAGGATATATGTGTATGTGTCAAGTTGACGGGATTTCTTATACAACTATTGATACATGTCCAAGTAAAAAAATGATCTAACATGGAAATAGTGATCAAACTCTTTTTTTCGTATTTAATTATTTCATAATAAGATCCATGCATATCAATGCCTTGTGGTCCACAAGGACGGTGTTTAACTATAAATGCAGCACCAAAAGGATATATGTGTATGTGTCAAGTTGACGGGATTTCTTATACAACTATTGATACATGTCCAAGTAAAAAAATGATCTAACATGGAAATAGTGATCAAACTCTTTTTTTCGTATTTAATTATTTCATAATAAGATCCATGCATATCAATGCCTTGTGGTCCACAAGGACGGTGTTTAACTATAAATGCAGCACCAAAAGGATATATGTGTATGTGTCAAGTTGACGGGATTTCTTATACAACTATTGATACATGTCCAAGTAAAAAAAAAGATCTAACATAGAAATAGTGATCAAACTCTTTTTTTTCGTATTTAATTATTTCATAATAGCTACTAGTTCATTTTGTACACATATGACATGTAAGAATGGGGGTACATGTGTGCCATTTTCTGTTGATGATCCATCATGTAATATTGGTCAAATTGGTTCGACTTGTTGTCAATGTAATTAAATATTTGTAATTATTTAAATAAGAATTGTTTTTTTTTTCATGTTGTATGTTTTAGGTCCACCGAATTTTACTGGTTTACGTTGTGAACAAGGTCTGTTTATTGTTAAAAATAGATGTAAAGAAATATATTGTTTGTTTTATAGAGGTTGATTTTTGTTCATCAAATCCATGTAAAACTAATGGACGTTGTTTATCAGATAAATCTGGTTATCGATGTCAATGTTATGAAGGATATATGGGTGAAAATTGTGAAGGTAATGATAAAAAAAAACATTTTACTAAACTCATTTTTGATCTACTCATTTGTCTTCGAACTTGGTAACTGCACTTCTAATAATTGATCCTTTTTTTTGTATAGTTCGATTAACAAGTTCCGGTTGTGCTTCAAATCCATGTACAGTTGGTATTTGTTATCAATTAAATCAAAATGGACCTTCTTATGTTTGCATATGTCCAGATGGTACACTTAATCTTTCGTGTAATTCACCAAGTATGTTTACAAATACTTTGTTTTCGATAATTTCATATAAAAAAAATAAATAATAATAAAATTAGATTCAACAAGAAATCTTTATACAGTACCAACAACTACAATAACATCATTAATGTTTGGTCATAATTTAAAACCTCGAGGAGGTGGAAGTATAAATTCAGTTCCTACAGTTTCAACATGTAGTCCAACAACAAGAGATACTTGTAATGGTGGTCAATGTTTAATGACGGGCACAGGTGTATATGCATGTCGTTGTCGTGAAGGTTATACGGGTGCTTATTGTGAAAATAGTTGAGTAGAAAATTTTTGAAAACAACAGAAAAAAACAACAAAAGATTAATATTTTATGTTTTTATTAGATATTAATGAATGTGCTTCAAATCCTTGGTAAAATTTTTAATAAAAAAAACAATTTTTTTTTTACTTTTAAAAATTTTAGTTTGGGTGGTGGTACATGTTATGATCTTGTTAATGCTTATGCATGTTTTTGTCCTGATCGAGTTTTTCGACCACAATGTGGTAATATTTCGTCGACTAGTAAAGATACTACTACTACTACTGCAGGTTTAATAAGTAAGAATAATCATAATTAAAATGAAAAATACTATACAATTTTTATCATATTGTTTTTTTTTGACTTAGATACAATATCGTTTACAAAAGAAGAAAAATTATTTCCAAGTGAATGTCTTTGTCGTAATGGTGGTATATGTTATACAAATTCAGCTAGTGGAAAACTTTGTCATTGTCCTAATGGTTTTACTGGACCATTTTGTGAAACAACAATTAGTAAGTTTGATGAAATAAATAAATAAATACCTATATTTTGTTTTGTTTTTTCTTGTTAAGCATCTCGTATCAATACTGGTCAATTTAGTTGTAGTCAAGCATCATGTGAAAATGGTGCTACATGTCAAGAACAAGGATTTAATACTATTTGCATATGTAAACCAGGTTTTACTGGTCAACGATGTGAAATAGGTATGTTTGGTTAAAAAATATAATACAATAAAAAAAAAACAGAAAATTTTTTTTTTTTTTTTTTCTATATAGAATATTTCCGTTGTCAAGGTAATGGTCGTTTTGCTGATGCATCAAATTGTAAACAAGGGCGTTATTTTGAATGTGTTTATTATGGACAATGTAAGTTAAGAGAAACAAACGAGAAAAAAATAAGATTGATTATTGATCTTTTATTTCAGATGATTTAAATTTACCAAATGGAATTCTTTATAGTCGTAATTGTCCACCTGGTCTTCGATTTAGTACATTAAGCGATCGATGCGATTATTCAAGTGTTGTACAATGCTAAATAACATATACTTTTTTTTTTCTTTTTGAATGGCAACATATGTACATTTCTCTCGACATACACTTTTTTTTTTTTCTTTTTCTCGGTGCCATTTTCTCTTTTATCTCACATTCTTAGACGACTATATGTAGATCGTTATATGTTTCTTCTTATTATTCGTTTGTTTTCTTTTTTTTGCTCAATTCTCATATACGAAAAAAAAAAAAAGAAAATATATACATCATTGCATCGTAATATGTTCTAGTCACGAACGAATAATTGTATTAGAAATCGACGACGACGAAGATTACAATCAATCAGTTCTTCTCGGCTTTTTTTTCTCACATGAAAGATAGATAGATAGATAGACTTTTTCTTTCTATGCCGTCTAATGATACCGGAAAATAAATAGAGTGTCTTGGCCTACAAGCAAGCAATATGGCTATGCAATGAGCTAAGTTCCGGTTTCCTATTATTGTTGTTATTCTATAAAATGGTGATCAACACAGCTGAATAGAAATGTATATGAGGGGGAAAAAAGCAAAGACGAGCGTCTTTTTTTCCCGTTGGCTTCATTCTCGAGAGATTGGATTAAGACGACTGCATGTTGCACTAAAAAAAGAAAACTAATGTCGACTAAGCTTAGATAGAAAAAAAAAAAAAAAGGAAGAGAAATGAGTAAGTGCCATTCTTAGTTGCAAGTGCATATCATTATTTTCATAGTCGATTTTTTTTTCGTATTGTTTTGTTCTTGATCAAATACAGAATGAATGTGGTCTTCAATTATTGTTTTATTATTATTGATTATTAAATATCAAAGTAAATTAAATAGAATTATTAGTTATTTAAATTAATCTTTGTATGTATATGTTTTTAATTAGATATCGAAGCACTTTCTTGTTATCAATGTTCAATGAAATATTCGAATGAAGAATGTAATTCAAATAATTCAACATATGCAACTGAATGTCAACCAACATTTGATACATGTGTAACAATTGTACTTAAACCAGGTAGAATTTTTGTTTGATTTTACTTTTTTTTTTCTCAATTTTCATATTCATTTTAGCTATTCTTAATCAATTATTAATAACAAAATATTGTACAAAACGTAAAGCATGTGAACGTCAATTAAATTATATACATTCATTAACATCATGTCGACCAAATGATGAAAGTCGTAGTTGGGGTTGTGTTACATGTTGTGGTGATCGAGATTTATGTAATTATGATGATTCAAATATATTAAAACCTAATTTGACAATATTATTAATCTTATTTATAAATTGTTTCTTTTATGGTTATTAATCAAATTGAGTTTTTTTTGTTGTTCATATTATAACAAACTTTATGTAAAAAAAAAACAAAAAAAGAATAAATTGCATTCATTTACAATAAGAATGAAAACTTCATGCAATCGATATTTATCATGAAATAAAATTCAAAATGATTTCGATTTCTATTCGAGTAGATATAAAAGTAATCATTATATTTGGTTGAAAAAGAAAGCAGAATGTAAATAGATAGTATGACTAAGAAAGACAAATAGAAATATCTTTTTTTGAAAATTATAAGGTGATCATTGTATTAATATAGTAGATGATAATACAAAAAATATACGTTTAGTTCATTAAATCTGATAGGAATTATTCTGTGAATTCTTCTATAATTCATCATCATTTCGAAAACGATTTCTATTTTGTTTTGGCTTTTTTGATGTTGTCATCTTGTTTTGCTGTCTTTTGCTCTTGTAGTTATTTTGAGTCAATAAAGTGTTGACAGAGTATCAATCTTATTTATTAACGTAGTTCTTGATTCATCAATCACTGTCTGAATAAATAAAATTTATGTACTATTTATTTTTTTACAAGACAAACACACTTCGAACTCTATTCATCGTGCAATATATTAATAAAAAATAAGATAGAAGACAATAATAGATATTGCTCTAAGCAGTATCCATGCATCCACATACATATTGATGCTACACCCTTTTCCTTTTCTTCCTTGTTTTTTAATCATAATCCTCTTCAGTGTCATGCATGCAACCTAGATACTTCCTTCGTTGAAATAATCCAACAATTTTAACATCATAGTGGAAAATAAGTATGCATAATCAAAAAACACAAAAATAATAATGATTCGTTTCTAACCATTGACATGTCGGATCAAGTTTTTTTTTTGGATCATTGAAACATTTGAATTGCATTTTAGTCTTCGATAAAGTAAGTAGATCATGATTAAAGATCTAGGTTATATCACATGCGATTTATGGTAATAATAGTTCTGTATAAGATATTTATAAAACATTAAAAATCACTTACAACAAAAATAGTTAGATCATGTTGATCGAGAATAGGATATTCTTCAAAGTAATCATAAAACTAAGAATTATAATTGAGTCGTGCGATAAATGATTGAATAGAAATTGATTTGAAGAAATGGATCGCGAACAGCTAATTATAGAAACTATTGATAGTATTGAGATACTGTCAATGATTTGTTTTATTCAATTGAAACAACATCCTACTCCTACTAAGTTGACTGAACTCTTTCGATTTCTTTTCTTGGTCATTGATCGACATCGATATTAGAATTCTTTCTTTGAAGTTTAGAAAGTGTATTGCTCTTATACTATCTCTTCTTCATTTGTCATTAATAGTGCATAGAAAATATTGAAGAAAGATATGAGAAAATGGAAAAATTGTGTTCATTGTTGAAAAGAATAGAATGATCATCACAGATTTAGGTTATTGTTTTCTAAAAGAAATTTCTTTTCTCATCAACAATCAAGAGACAAAGTGAATATTGATTGATTGTATTCTCTAGTTCTTTTCAGTTTCTTCTTCTTCGACATGCAATGATGTCACAGTTCAATGAATATGAGTTTTCGAATTGAATTGCATTTGAACCTAAATAGTTTTTCGATAATTCAATAGATTGATAGTCGAACTTATTTTAATGAATAATCTCAAAAAAAAACCATCGATATAATTTACTTTTTGCAAACATAATCAGTATGAAAAATAATTGGTGCCGACATGCGAACAAACTGTCCTGATCGTTGACCATATAAGTATTGTTATGTGTGATCGAATGAATCAATTGTTTTCTCCACCAGATGTGAATATTTGTGTGAGGAGTGAATAACAAGGATGTGAAAGAACAGATTACATTTGTTGGAATTGAATAATCATTTTAGTTCATGATTTGATTTACAACGGTACATGTATGTCGCTGATCAGACCAATATTTGAATTCATGTATTTGATTTGAAATGGATTTACGATCGAGAGATGAATGTTAATGACGAATTATATGTAATTTTTCTGTATCAAATTTTGTTGTACCATCATTTGAGAGTCGAATTTTTATCTATTCCTATCGATTATAAACAATGATTCTTCATTTGATCACTGAAAAAAAGTTAAGAAAAAGATTTGAAGCAAGGCGTAACTTCTGTCTTGAAAGTGAAAATCAAAAGACAATCTTTATTGGTAGATCAATCATCAAATAAATGAATCAATATTCATTTCCACAGTTTAGCACTAGAATAATTTTGACAAATATTTACGCATGCTCTTCAAAGTATTAAGGGCATCATTAAAAACGTGTAATGATAAATCTCTTGAAGATAACGGAGAAAAGGTATAAGGGTAAGAGAGACAACAAAAAAAAAGAAAAACAATAGAGAAATGTATTGCAATGGTAGTATTTTCTCTTCCTATTATGTCGTTTCAATAAAAGCTTGTCACTTTAAAAGATATGATTCCTATCTATCTATCATTTGGTTAATACGACGCCAATGAAAATAATACCGAAGTGATCATTAATGAAGTGTTTCTTATTAAAACAATTTGCTTTTGTCCTTTTCCAAATCAGTTAAACTATTAATTGTTGATCACTCTCGCTGGTCCTCAGAAGAATTCGACAATACTATACAATTCATCATCAATCGGTTTTTTATCACGATATTTATCATTCAATTGTTGTACTAATATTGATTTGAATTCGATCAGAAATATTTTCGCATTGATTTTATCACAAATCACTCGTTGTAAAGCCATCGATATTTAGATGTTGACTAAAAAAAGTCAGATAAAGGTCGCACGGATATATTTATATGTATATATGAATGTCACGTTTGATGTCAACTATCAGACATTTAGTCAAATTACACAAATTGGCTAAAAGTATTATTATTCTAATTTTTTTCTCATATGATTGTGAAGAACAAGTTTGAATTTAGTTCCAACATCTATTTTGTCAAACAGTGAGAAAAGTAAACAAACCTAGCCTGCTCCACCGATCGTGATCAGTGTGGCGAGGTTTCCACATTACGATTAAATCGGCTGTGTTGCGTTTCACATTTCTATCCCGAAAGCGCTGTGGTGGAAGATTTTTTAATGAAGTAAACTTTCATTGTAGAGCATATGATCAACAATAGTAATTTTTTTCCTTGCAGCATCCACTTTCTGTTTTTGATACTTTAAACTGCCATCCAATCGTCTATATTTTCTTTCATTTTATTCCATATATGACTCTTACTCACCGCAGTGGAGGCATCATGTGTTTTTCTACTATTGCAATTTGTTGTCTTCGTTCTTTTTTTTTTGTTTCCCTTTATCTCTTTTGATTTAATATAATTATTGTTGACCCATGTTGTTTTATTTATCGCCGCTCATATTTTGCTTTTTTCCCAGGCGCATGAAGAAAGATTACAATAATCTATCTGCCTACGTGGTGTATTCAGGTAAATCTAAATGTTGATTATCATAGACAGACTATGTACCTTAAACTTTGTGCTTAGCTACTCTTCCTATTTTATTGCTTTTATTCGTTTTTTCTTCTTTGTTTGTTCCATTTGGTGCTCTCTCTCTCACGCATTTTATATAAGAGAAAGTAGAGGCCGCATAAAGAGACTACAGACAGAGGCAATATATTTTCTGACACAGCTTCATGACAAACTAAATAGTCTAGATGGATTCAATCTTCTGTAACTTTATTGCTGAGGTATTGTATTTTTGATTGAATATCTTAGCAGATTTTGAGTTTCGTATCGTCCTCACTTGTCATTACATTTCTTTCCCCTTTCAATATTTCATCAGCTAATTATATATTATACACTGCCTTAGATTGTTAACCATCTCTCTTTCATGAATAGTTATCTATCTTCTAACTACGCTCTTTTTCTATTATATACAGGTAAATACATATTTATCTTTTATGTACACTAGCTATATCCTGTGTGCTCAATATATCAAAGAACAATAAATTGACAGAAATAAAGAGAGTAGATGGAGGATGTAAGAATAGATAGGATGGGAGAGAGATAGGAAAATTCAACCATGAATCGATATTTGTAAGCGTTTAGTCAACTGAACTCACAACGTTAATGGGAAATGTTTTCTTCGAGTGAATAATAATTGAATAATTTGAGTGATTCTTTAAATTGTACTTATTTAGTTTTCAGTATTTCATATTGCTGAAAAGAATACGTGATGTTGACTGCAGTTGATATAGAATTCCTTTCAAATACTATTGATGAAGCATGTCAAGAGTGGCAACAAAAGTATTAAACAGCCACTCAAGAACTATTGCAAGGTATTTGGCAAATTTTGGATGTTTGTACACAATATTTAATTGAGCTTTCGAAATCTACTGCTGATGACGCACAAGTTAAACAGAATCGACTGGACGCCGAACGCATTGTATTTAAACTGAAACAATTAAGAAGCACTTTGGGTAATTTATGGCCAGCCAGCATCAATAGTTTTACTAGAGATATGTTTGATGTTGGCATCTATCACATAGACGCAATCGAATTTTTTCATCCTGTTCCGTTTTATCCAGGTCACCCTTTCTTGATGAAACTATACCAATGGCCAGTTCGTGACACAAATGGAACACTAGTATATCGTTACTTTTTTAGAAAAAGTGAATTCATGGACTTAGCACCGTACTATGTTCTAGGCAAAACATTCGTACATGGGCGCTCTCAAATCCAGCCATATGGACCAATTATACCAGATTATAATCAAATGAAGATTCATGTGATTGATAATTTAAGTGGTCAAGGTTCTCAACCGTTAACTACAATGCCCGTGCCATTTTACGGACCTTGATTGAAATGATGGCATAGGGTTTCATAGAACATATTGTATTTTTTTTTGAGACAATACAATAAACAAATAAAGAAAGATTATTATATCCATTGTGCACCAACATGACTCATTGATAATCAAATGGCAGAGAAAAAGTTAGATCTAATCAAATGAAAATTGTCACCGATCATGCATATTATGGTCATACAGAGACAGGTCAATACGATCATTTATTTTTCTATCTAAGATACTCTTGTTTATTTTACCTTCTACACATCAACCGTGTTGAATTTCGTCGAACATTGTTCTTATATAATTTCTCTTTTTTCACTAGACAATAGAAAAGAGAATAATATCATGAAAACATAATTCAGTGCTTGTTCTTCGATGAAAACACACGAATTTTCTCAGTAGGCAAGTCAGTGTTGAACATTTTTATTGTGACCGCATATATGATAAAGGATAGCAAAAATTTATAGTTCGCAGCTACCACTGTCTTCCATATGAATGCATACTCATTTGCAAAGAATATCTCCTTGTTCTTTCGTTTTCACGTAGTATGATCCAGTTGCGAAAAATAAGTGTATTAAAGAGATGAGAGATCTCACCAGTATACTTCTTTTAAGCTAAACAATAATCGATACAAAGTGTCAAGTGTATAGCAAGTTTTCATCATTTGCCTGATAGAATTCTTCTCAAGATTTCTTGCTATTTAAATACAGCAGATGTTCTCAGGGTCTTCTGAATTATAAGGATCATATGTTTTCCTGCACATCTCAAAGTATGTGTCGGTGTGGGACAGTAGTGTTGTTGTCAGTCTGTGGAATATGGATATGAAGTGTTGATGTGACTCTTCTTCCCAGTAACATTCACACCCTGGAAGATTTTACAATTGGAAAAAATGAATTTTCTGATAATGAGAATAAAAGTTACTCTTACTCAAGTTATTTTTTTAATTTAAATAATTGAACATTTAGGAATAATTGATGATATAACACAGCAAATAAAATAAATATACTGATGGTTTAATAGTAACAAGAGGAGTTAAAAACATTGTAGTTAAGCAAAATTCTGTAAGAAAGACAACAATATATTAGAAATATTTTTGTGAACATGTCCATGAATGAAAATCAAAAAGCGGTGATTAATTTATACACAATTAACGAATTATTTTAAATAGAAATTTTTCGCATTTTTTTCTTAGGTATTTAAAAGAACAAGTTGCTAACCAAAACATTAAAAATATATCAAAATAAAGCAAGTGAAGAATCTTGTGGATCTTCTTTGAAGATGATGATCATCAAATATGCGTGTGGGTGTTTATAGACTCTTCACACCGACACCCCGATTTCGTTCGACTCGTGTCAATTTCAAAAACAGCACGAACCGAACTCATCTGTAGTAACAAAGGTGGCATTGATGTTATTTCTTTTTCTCTGTACATCAGTACGAGAAGAGCTTCTAATAAAACCAATTATTTGAAGCTACAACGAAAGATGTCATGCTGAATTAGTGACAGCAAACCGATTGAAAAATTCAAGTCTTCAAACGGATGAATAACTTAAGAAAATTTTGAGTAGTACTACGGACAAAAAAATGCTCTTGATTGTCCTTGTTTTCTTCAGTAGTTAAGTTTGCTTCCCAAACTAATAATCTTAACATTATACTTGCTCTTGGAGTTGTGCCTGCTGCATGCGCTCTCTATTCACGTTTTCGTCTACCAGAATCACCTCGTTATGCCGAACGAGTTCTCAAGGATCTTGAGCTGACTGAAATGAGTAAAGCATATGCACTCGGAGTAAACTCACAAAGTTCCGCAAACTTGATCTCGAGTGAGTCTATGGATCAAACGAAAAAGCTCATCGATGATCGTCATCATTTTCGAGATTTTAAAATTTACTTTTCACGATGGCGCAACTTAAAAGTTCTTATTGGCACATGTTCAACTTGGTTTTTACTCGATATTGCATTCTATGGCCTTTCACTCAATCAATCAATAGTAATATCAGCTATTAGTTTCGCACCAGATGCAGCTAAACCATCACCTTGGGAAACTCTGTTTAAACAGGCACTTGGGAATTTAATTATTTCACTTCTCGGTGCTATTTCTGGCTATTATGTTACTGTATTCACTGTCGAACGTCTTGGCCGTAAGACTATTCAAATAGTTGGTTTTACTATGGAAACTCTTCTTTTTATAATTGTTGTTGCAGCATTTCATCCACTAAAAGATCGAGCTGTAGCAGCATTTGTTGTCATGTTTGTTCTCATTCAATTTTTCTTTCAATTCGGTGCTAACACGACGATATTTGTTATTCCGGCTGAAGTGTTTCCGACACGATTTCACTCCACAGCTCACGGTCTTTCAGCAGCGTGCGGAAAGGCAGTTGCAATTCTCGTAGCATTTGCTTTCAATATACTAGTTAATCATGAAGGTAAAAATGCGTTTCTACCACAGAAACTCGGCATTTTTGCTGGTATTCAATTTATTGATCTTCTTATCACCAAATTTCTATTGCCCGAATCGAAGGGTCTAGATTTGGACTATTTCGAAGAGAGTGAAGCGGAATGGCGTCCAAAAAATCAAGAAAACCATGTTGTTGTCAATGAATATCAAACTTATCATTAGTTTTGTTGAATTGATATGACATAAATATCAATGAGATAAAATATATGGATGTTACTTTATTTTTACTTTTCTTTATAATAAAATATGAATATAAATAAAATCTTTATCTTTATAAAATAAATTATAAAGAAATTCTTTATATTTGAAGAATAAAATATTAATAAAAAAAAATTATTATTTGAAAGTAAGGGTAGATAACGTCTTGATATTTAAAATATAAATATAAAAAATTTTTCTTATTCACCTTTATAAAAAAAAACAGGTAACATAAATATTAAAGAAACATTTTTCGATGAGACCATAATCTTTAATGCTTACGAAGTAGTTCACAAAAAATTATGAAGCCATAGATGAAAATGAAATATACAGAGTAGTTTTTTTTGCATGTATTTTTTCCACCTATAAGCTTGATTTTCAATAATATGACATGTCGAAATGATGTTGGTGATAAGAAAGAATATTGATTAATATGTTCTTTTGTTATAGTAGATATTTGTCTAGTTATCTATCACAGAAAAAATCTTTCTTTATTCTTTATTTTATCTTTGTTTTTATACAATAAAGATAAAATAACACCCCTGAGTTAAAGATAATCTCCATTGTAGAGTTTGGCAGCAATATTTTCTCGTCAACACTCGTCAATGCAAGCCAAAAATGCAAACGATAAGTTTGTCTCCTATTTATGAAACTAGCAGGAATCTCAAAAGTATTTAGCAGCTAACTGACGACAGTATCATCTGATTTTCATTGAAGAACTTAAAAAAGACAAATAAACCTATTGAAATTGTTTACTAGATGCTGATTTCTCTCTCTTGATTTGACAACCATCGAACAATTTTCCATATCTAATACAGAAATTTACTAATCATTCATACCTCTTCATGTTGTCGAGAGTGATATCCTGTATTCAAACGTCGTAATAATCTTTTCATTCTAACATTAAATTTGAATAAATTTTTAGAAAAATATTGTCTAAAAACGAAGGATAAGTATCAAACAAACCAATCTCAAAAAGCTTGTTCTTCTAAAACACCAATCCTTGCTTGTCTATTAGTACGAGTTCCAATATTATCATTACTATATAATATTAGGCGGAGTAAAATATCACTATCATCTTATATTGTATACTATATGCACAGGAAAACTATATATTCACTTTTTATATTATAGGGATCTACCAAGACTGAGGACTCCCTAACTAAGATCGAAATTTTTCTTCGGCAAAAACTCACGAGATTCTACGAAATTTTTATTGAGAATTGCTTAGCTTGATTTCATCTTGCAGGAAATACAACCGAATGGATGGGTGTGGATGTGAATGTGGGGTGTGAATAGAGGACCCACACTCCATACCCACATCCACACCCCACACCCTTCAGAGTAAATGCTGTTTTTATACACTTATGAACCAATATTATAAATAATGAAAAAGATATCAACGTGTGGAAATAGACGGGTACTCTTTCAGTTTATCAGAGTCGTCCTTGATCATGCTACTAAAATTATATTCTGATTTGTATTAAAGTATTATTTAAGTCGGTTAGAGTCAAGACCTGTAACAATTCTTGATCAACGAAGAGTTTAACAGTTCAGTTCCTTGATCGAGAACTGCCACAGACCTAGTGAGCTTTAAGAGAAATTTCGAAGTCATATGATCAGAAACCAAGCAAAATTTTCCGTGACACAATAACAAGATTTCATCTATGCCAAAATCTGATCTATTCCAAGCGAGCAAACGACGAGTAAAATGTCTAATCTTTTTCTAGTCGTGTCACCTCGTCTTGACTAATCTTTGTCTCAAGACCTACTCTAACATGACTAGTTGGAACTTCGATCCATCATGCACACTAGTCCAAAATAATGTAGTTGACGGACATCATGTGACATCATAAGACTAGTTCTTTAGTCAAAAGCGACCCGTCCACAACTAATCATCGTCAAGGACTTTTTAATACAAAGACTAGACAGGTCAAAACGATATGACTCTTGTCCGAAAATGATTTAAATATGTAAGGATAAAGGTTAGATTCGAACATGCATATAATTTGTTACTTTCCCATCACTTAGACAATGATCAACACATCAACTTTTACATGTTCATAATCATTCTAAGGTACCATTTAATACAAATTACTCAACTTTTTTTCAAGTTATCATTGTAATAAAAAAATTATCTATTACAAAATACAAAATTATTTAGACAATGTTGAAAAAAAATAAATTTAAAATTTTTTTATTTTTGTCTACACGAATTTCTTCTGATT
The DNA here is from genome assembly GCA_905250075.1 of Rotaria sp. Silwood1. Lineage (NCBI taxonomy): Eukaryota > Metazoa > Rotifera > Eurotatoria > Philodinida > Philodinidae > Rotaria > Rotaria sp. Silwood1. Next base: position 8,665 of record CAJNOP010001903.1, on the reverse strand, counting down.
ATTATCAACTAGAATTACATAGTTATAGCAAGAAAAACTAATTTTTTTGATGTAATAATCTGCGTAAAAATTTCAATTGTGCATTTTCAAATTGAAACTAAACTAAATTCAGGTCGTTAAAATACATTCTTAAATTTATATCATCGGAATTTCTATTTAAATAAAATAAAATAAAATTATGGCACAAAATACTTACACTGTTTTCAAATTAAATTAGTTTTATTTATTTTTTTGCACATCTAATTGATTCTAAACTATGTAGATCAGTTATTGTGGACATTGCAGACTAGTCATGTCGGTCATGTTCACTTATTTTTTGTTCACTTGGGATACATAGAGACGTGTTAGTACTATTAACAAGTTAAAATGATTAATCCAATTGTTTTATTTTCAAAGAATCGTACAGATGGTTGGCAAAATTGCTTGTCTCTGACAAAAATATTGAAACCAAAGGCAATACAGATTTTTTTTATTGAGCCTGGTACCTAACCAATAGCAGAACGAGGACCAGCCTGTGCCGATAATAAGGCCACAACCTATGTGTATCTTCTATTGGTCATTGATGGGTCAGCACTCGGTCACAACGCGGTTCGACATTCTGACCTCATGACCGAGAGCAACTGCCCACTCACTCTGTCCGCTATTCATTCCTTTCTCACTTCTCTTTGTTTTCTCTCTCGTATATAAGCTCGTGTTCTGTATGAAATCGACAGAATTGAAGTGACGGAGTAGGATAGTGAACGTCGTACACCAAGGATAACGGTAACGCTATTTCTCTAGTTTCTCAAGGTTGATCAACAAAAAACAAAAAAATAAAGACTGCAATACTGACGAAACATTCTATTCATCATTTTCGTTACATAGACCTAAACCAAGAAGTTGATTTTCTAGATTCCTAGCTGTCATCTCGAGTCAAAATAGATGGAGTCGAATATTATTGAACTGTCTGTGCAACCAAGTGAGTTCAGACTGATTTCATTTATATATCTAGTAATGAAATCAAATCGTTTTGATTTAGTTATTATTTATAGAAGTGGTGAAACCAAACAATTTCGTAGGAATTATACTCGACATCAACTATTAGGTTAAATTAATATTTTTTTTTATTAAATGAATTTTATGAAATTTTCTTTCGTTTTTTTGTGATAGGATTAGAAAAAGAATTTCATTTTTCCAAATATTTAAGTTGTCGACAACGTACTGAAATAGCTCATTCACTTATTTTATCTGAACGGTACGAGTTTTCTTTTCTTGGAATTCAAATGCAATTTAATTTCACTGTTTTTTCATCTATCTTCAGACAAATCAAAATTTGGTTTCAAAATAGGTTTGTATATATCTTTGCTCTTATCTGTTATGTGTAATATTAAAAGAAAAATTCTTTTATTTAATAGAAGACTGAAATGGAGAAAAGATTGTATATTATCAAATACAAAATCAACATTATCCGATACATTTCCATCTGCAACAACATCATCGCCTAATCTTATAAAAAAAGAAGAACAGGATATCGATCCTAATATAATGAATAACTATATAAAAGAAGAAGCTTGTTCATCAACATCATCGAATTAACAAAGAATATCATTTCTTTTTCTCTTAATTTGAAACAAAAGAAAATGAGCTAAAATAATGAATTTCATACGAAAAATAAAATAGAACATTGTTTCAATTAATGATGCATGAACAAATGGTTTCATTCATGTTTTTTTTTTCTTTTTGTTTTGGTTAGATAGAATTTCTATTTGTGAATAATATACATTGTGTAACATTATAATATAAACTCTCTCATTTTTGTCGAAAAAGATGAATCGGTAATAATCATTTTTTTTCTCTCCTCTTGCTGATTGATGAACGTATAGAAAGATCCATTGAAACAACGTATGTTTATGGCGGCAAAAGATCATTCGTCTTCTTTACTCAAATGTAGATTCCATTGATTTTTTCTTTTAATCATTCAAGATATGCAAGATTATATGAATTCATCGCTTTAAATAGTCATTGTTATTACTCTTTCACCAATACAATCATTAGTCATTTCAAACAACACGAAATTCACAAGAAAAAGAGTTCTATATGACATGTTTCTCTATCTTAAATACTGATATCAATATTATTGATTAATTTTATTTTTATATCAGATTGACTTTTATTTTTAGAATTAATCGAAATGTTTTTATTTAAAATTTAGAACTTAATAAGAATTCAGCTCAGATTGGCATAAATTTTGTAAATCTTTGGTAAAGAATATTATGAATGTACAAACAAATAAAGTGTTTACAATTGTGTATCAGCATGGAATTATAGCAATAACGATATGGAAATTTGTATTATCAACAGAATATAAATTTATGTCTTTTAAAAAAAAACACGAATACAATTTTTTTCTCTCCTATTTACTAAAGACATGTTATACGTTATGTTTAATTTCTGGTCCTTCACGACCATCATCACAACAACACTACAACAGAGTCGGAATCGATATGGATTTTAAAAATTCCGAAAATTCTATTTCCTTCGTTTCTTCTACACCATTCAGTAAACCAAACTTATATATGCCAATAGGTAAATAATATGAAATAGAAAAGTGAAAATCCGCAATAAATTAACTTTTTAAGTTGATTATTGCAAAAAAAAGAGACCAGCATCGGGTAATATCTCTATTTTCATCATTGTCAAGAATATACTATCGTCGTACATATCAACAGTTGCTAGTTTATAGAAAACAAATTTTCGGAGTAGAAGTCAGAGGTCGAAACGAATAAGAAAATCTTCATTTGATTCTATTTGGTTCGGTTCATATTGAAAAAAAGAGTCCTTCATTGTCATGTGCAAAATGTGCCTATACTCTGTATAAGTTGGTCAAGGTAGTAGTTTCTGAATTTGGATTATTAACACTGATGGTGTTATCTCCTTGTAGAAAGACGTACATATCAGAAAAGGAGTAAATTAACTTCTAATATCAGTCCAAATCTATCTTGATGATATGTTGTAAACACTAGTTGAACATCGGCAATCTTAGCTGGGTCAAGTGTATCACGTTTGAATTAGAAAACTTCAATATTAAATATATATTTACTTATAACTGTGCGACTTATCATACAATCGAAGAAGCAAATGCTCGCTTTACCAATACTAAAACTCTATTCATATATCAACTCAACTAACAGCTGCATATATTATTTGTTTCCTGTAAAATTTTCTCTACTAGAATAAACCAATCGAAACTGACTTTTTTTTTTCAATGCAACCACAAAAAATAGTTGAACTAGTAGACATCTTAAACAGAGAGATCAAGACAATTTGAAAAAGCGCAAGACATAATTTCGATCTCTGGTAGGAGTTGAAAAAACGTGACTTCACAGGTCTCGAATACTGGCTATACAGATTTAGTTTCACCCTTTTGTTCACAATAGTATTTCGCATAGACAAAACCTAGTTTTAGGCTAATCAGAACTTGAAAAAAAAATACTTGTTTTAATTACACGAAGTGACAGAACAGCTAATTGTGTACGAAACGAAACTTTGCCGAGCTTTCGACAATATTTTTTTCAATTGATTCTATCAAGATTAATTGTTGAAAAGCAAGACCGGTTTTATTGATGATGAGAAAAATTAGACCAGATTCTAGGTACACAGTATAATCATGTTGTTGTTCCAAGACGATACATTTTTTTTTCTTATAGAAATACACAATGTTTCTTGGAAGAGATATAAGATCTTAAAAGTATGTATGTTTCACCTTTCTTGATTCAGGTTAGGAGATTTGTCTCTCATAAATAATTCAATTTTTTTAAATTTTATTTATCATTGAGAATGATTGAATGAAATATTTGCAATTTTTCAACAGTTATGAACTTTCCATGTCATTATAACGTTACTCACATGGGGTGTGGGTGTCTTTCTTCTTTGGCACACCCGTATCCAAATATTTTTTGTCGAGATGAAATTTTTCCGTACACCTTGCTCGATGATAGATCTACTTATGCACTTTAAGTTTTATCTCGAAACACTGTCATTCACTTTCTTGAGATTATATTATATCAAAGACTAAAGTTACAATAAAATGACGAGCGGAGTGAAAGTATGGATGTTCTGAAACCTCATAAAAATTAATACAGCTGGAATATATAAATAAGTTTCGATGATCCTTCAATAATTATTTCTTCTTAAATTTGTTTTATTACCGCCATGGAAAAGTTATTCTAGCTATCATAAAATGAATTCTCTTTCCACTCGAAACACGTATCTCGAACCGCTGACGATCTTCTGTTCAATTTTGCACACTCGACGACGAACCATCAATGTGGCTCAAGGAAGCAAAAAGAATTGTCGGTGGCACGACTTACATCTCTACTTTTCAGTACACAATAAAATATCACTCTCTCTGTCTAATCTATTCAACATGCGTCAAGAATAAAAAGATGATGATTTTATTATTGCACGTGTATATACATTCAACGTCGATCAAAAAAAACTTTCTTAATCAGTATCATCGTTATCCCCTATCTTAAACATGCAACGAACGACACGGCAAGATAACGATCTAGCTATAATTTCAAATAGTAATAAAAAACGAAAATTAAAGATCAAAGTAATCTTTCACATTAATATTTATTACATCTAATTTTCTCTTTTCGTTGTTTCAGTAACAATGATCAATTAAAATAAGTCGAATGGATCTTTTTCATCCTATAAATAATAATCCTTTATTTTCATTTAGATATCTTTTTGAAGATTTAGCCAATGAAATCCTTTATGAAATATTGGAATATCTTGATACGTACGATATTTATAAGGCATTTTATAATCTTAATAAACGATTTCAAAATCTAGCTATTAATTCAAATGTTTTAACTAAAATCAACATTTCAGCAATGTCAAAATCAAATTTCGAAGATTATAATCGAAATATTTTTATACCAAATCGAAAACGAATTAAATTACTTCGTTTATCAAATCCATTTACTGCTGATATTATTTTTTCACCAGCACGTACTATTTTAAATTTTGGTCAGCTTGAAACATTAATTCTTGATAACATAAAAATTAGGTTTCTCATAAACTTGATTTCATAGATTTTGATAAATTTAAAAAGTTTATCAAAAAATTTTTTTATCATGTTCAAATTTTACGTCTTACTACATGTTATGATGATAACTGTTTAAATGCTAAACGATGGCAAGAGTTAATAATATCTCACATATCATATTTACATATTTTTGACATCAATCATGAAGATTGTGTGATGAAGAATAATTTAACATATCATGACATAATTAATCAGTTTAATTCTTCGTTTTGGAATGAGAAAAAATGGTTTTTTACACATCAGCATGAGTGGAAGGGCGATTTAAATAGTGGAATTCTTTATTCAACCGCTCTATATCGGTAAAGAGAAATTGTTGTTCATCCAGAAAAGTAGTCATCGTGGCCATTTTTATAGCAACTGAAGAACAGATAGAGTTTGAGAGCTGCAGTTTTTGTCATTCGACAGATAGTATGTAAGGCTATCAAAGTTTATTGGAGTCTGATTGATTAACAATTTAGTAAACAATTGGTCAGTATAGATATCGATATACTGAAACTAGATTTATATCGATTTTAAGGTTGACTTCTCTGTTATATAAAGAGATTGATTCGGATGGTTAGTTACTTCTGTGTAGCTACTTATCTATGTGATCACAGATCAATAGAATCAGATAGAAATGTCTGCCTACCCTTCTCTTTTGAATGACGAAACTTGCATATCTTAAACTGATTCTGTTCTCAAGTCATTTGAGAAAAAAGTCTCCGAAGGCCAGTTGTATAGATTGAATATATAGTTTTTATTCTATTTGTTTTCTGTTTAGACGAAAAGATTATAAGTATTATTGAAAGCCCAACGATCAAATATGTTCAGATATTCAAGAAGAAAATTTAAATTCAGTTAAACATTTTTATATTGCTAGTGAAAAAACGAGAATAATTGTGTAAATTATTTTCCAAATGTTAATGAATTATCTATTGAAAATAATTTTGAAGCATCAGCTGATTCGACTAGTGCAACCCCCTTCATCGTATGATACTTTGAAGGTAACTGACAAAACTAGATTTTGATTCTTATTCTTTTTCAATGGAAGACATAATCAATTTATTACGTTTTACACGTAATGTACATACATTCAACTTGAATCTATTGTATTTAGATCATATTAATATAAATTTGAATGAAAAAAATGAAATTTTTCCATATGTATCAAAGAAAACTAAAATTCAAAATTTTGTTCTTAGTGGTAGATGTTTGTTGAGTTAAATCCAATTTACTGGTTATTTATTTTCAAAATTAGAATATCTCAAAGTTTAAATGAACAAAAAGGATATAGAAAAAACTATTCGATTTTTATTATTGAAAACTGATAATAAAACACGAAATTTGTTCTATTTATGTATTTCGAAAGTATCAAAAGTATGCCTAAAAACAAATAAAAATTTTAATTAAATCAGAAAACTTAGTGATTATTCTATTAAATATGTTAATCATGATTTACATTGATGGTGGTAAAAATTTAGTTGTTTAGGATATGTTTTATTTACGTTTTTGTTGTATATAACGGTGATTATTTTTAAATAAATAAATCAAAAAATAAAATTTCAATAAATGATATGATTGTTTTTAATTAGCATATTAATGCAGCAAATCTAAAAAAACCAAAACAAATAAGGTCTTCCGAAGTTGAAACTTAAAGAAAACGTTTTCTTGTCGATATGCTAACGTCATGAGATAGAGCGCGTCGGCATGCATATCAAATATTGGCTTTTATACATTGAAGCAAAGTACAGTGAAAAAACTTAGAAAATACTATTTTTCTTATTTTGACGTTAAAATGGTGTCATTTTTAAGAATATTCTTAATTTGCTGCTTTTTTTCTTATACTCATGTTTAATTTTATCTTCTTGAAATATTCCATTGAGAATCTTTAGACATTTTCGTTTTAGAAAAGGACAACCTACTTGGATTAACAGACGAGAGAGCTTCAAGAGGACTTTCTGAATTCTTGAAGGATACTTTCAAAGACGGCGGCGTTCAATAGACACAAATTTCAACGACTAATTTGACCTTGTTTTAATTGATATAAGACCATGTGTTAATAACAATAAGCATGAAATTTAAATAAGCCTCTTGCTTTCTTCGAAAACTTGAATTTTGAATGACAACGTCAGTGAAAGTACCTCAAAAGCTGTTCTTTCTATTTGAAATCAGGAAATGTTATTATCAAATATGAATTTGACAGAAGAATAGATAGCATTTATGTAATTAGTTTAAAAAGAGCGTTATCAAAAAACCTGTAGTTAAGCAAAGTTAAGCTTTCAAGCAAATTTGATCGTAGAAGAACCATAGGTAGATGTTTATGAAATAAACTTCCAAGGAGAACACAGATAGGTTTTGAGTAGTAGATCATTTTGTGAACATATAGGCTTTCTGATTTACTTCTTTGATAATAAAACTCAAATACTAACGAAAATGAAACCTTCTTTCGATTATTTTGCCATTAATGTCAAGGTGAATTCAATTTATTTGCATCAATGAAAACTCAGTCTTTTTGGAAAACATCTCCTTCGAGGCTACAATATTCCTTGACAGATCTAGATTTCTTTGAAATACTAGTTAAACTGTTTTATTTCTGAATCCTTGGAAGTTGTCTTCTTCTTTAGCAAAAGTATCCAAAGAATTTTGAATGTTCCTTTCCGAACATGAACATTTTGATGTCATGGTTAATTATACATACTGTACTTAGTAACTACAGCAATGTTTCAAGTTATTTATTGATTGGACTGTTAACCAAAATAAGTTGATCGATATGTTAACGATTAAGAAAGGATGATATCATAATGGAGAGTGTGTATGTCAGAACTGAATAGACGCTGTACATATTATGAAGTGTGTTTAATAATTTTTCTAAGAGGATGAATGGAAACAATGATCATCCAGAGCTATACGAACAAAAGGAATTCTAGAAATAGAGATGATGAAAGGTATTCGGTGGTCTTCATTTAGATGAAATTCATATGGGTCATCTGTACTTTGATGATTGACGTTTTCGGTTATTGAGGACTAGGCACACAAGCGGCGACTTAATCTTTGATCATTTACTTTTGATCGACCTTGAATATATTCAAGGGAAATAAACTAATTGTGGATGATTTCAAACTGATTTCCGCTATTGAAATTCGTTTGCTTCTCTCGAGTTTGACCACCATAGATCGTACACCCAATGAAACAGGATGGGACAACTAGTGAACAATAATTGTTTGAAAAACAAACTATTGTTACGTATGACAGTTCCCTGCTCTTAATATTTTGGGAAGTTTTTTCACGACACATTTGAATGTGGGTGTTTAGATGTGAATCTTTTCTACATGCACATCCACACCATACCCCACACCTACATTCACTTCTACATCCGCATCCTTGTTGCAAAAGTATTTGCACCACATATTTGTTCAATTTTCGGTCACATATAATTCATTGGAGAAAGTTAAAGGTAATCGGCTAGGACGAGTATTTCATGCTCTTTCTAAATACATGCTCAAAGTTTTTCTTCTGATTTATGGTTGGTTCATTAGGAGGAAATCTTCGAAGGGATCAAAATCGATGTTTCTACAAAACGCTCAGTTAACAGAT
>CAJNOP010001902.1:0-22169 GCA_905250075.1 Rotaria sp. Silwood1 | reverse complement strand
TCTTACAGAATTGAATAATCCTGAAGGAGTCGTTGCCGATCAGTTGGGTACTGTCTATGTTGCTGATTCAGGAAATGATCGAATTATGCGTTGGCCAAAAGGAGCCAAACAAGGAAGTGTGATTGCTGGTGGAAATGGTCAAGGACGACAATCAAATCAATTATTTTATCCCCATGGGTTATCATTTGATCGACAAGGCAATATCTATGTTGTCGATCACTTCAATCATCGAGTGCAAAAATTTGATATCGAACAAACAACAAATTAATGCTGTTTATTTCTTTATTTTTGTGCTGGAAAATGATTTGCATTGAATAAAAGGATATTTATTCCCGCTCACTCAAAAAAAATATATTAAATATTCATGCACGCGACCAAAAGGTCGTCCCTGGTGGTGGGAGCAGTGCCCGCCAGGTCCTACATGAACAGGACAAGATCTCACACATATGCATGAATGAATATCGTTTAGGCTCGAGACAGAGGGCGTGGGTGAGTGAAGAGAAAACCCACACCCCACCCAACTATGAAGTTTCTCGTAACATCTTCATTTCATAAAAGTAGCAATGAGGCTCAACGACACTAAATATGAAGACTTATGCAAAAGAAAACACGTTTTCGTCAGTTTTTCAGTTTGCATAAGTGTTGCCACATTCTGGAGAAAAGAATCCTTTTACCTTTTAAAGATAGAAAATTTATGTCATTATATTTTTTCATTTCAAGCATCACAACCATACGTTACTATTATGCATCTCATGATGTTTTCATTATTTTTCTGCTGTTGAAAATAATCATTGTGATTCTTTTTTTGTCTGTTGACACGGCCTGTAGGCATCTCACTGAAGTGATGAAAGAATGAATGTTGTTCATAAACAAAAAACTTGCTTTTGTTTACCTTCGACACAGCTTCTTTTCTTCCGTTCTTCTTGTGCAAGAAGAAAACGTCGATGCCTGCATGCACACGCGACTTTCTAGAATACGAGAATATTATTTTGATCCAAATTTGTCAACTATTCGACCATTAAATACTAGAGCATGTCGACGATCACCGTATCGAAAAGAAAGTGTGCAAAGCAGTACAGCACCATATTCATATTATCTACCAACGCACAAAGCGAATGATTCTATTTAATATGTGAAAAAAAGTCAATCGTATTAAAAAGAAGCTTTGAGCACAATTGCTGCGGGATTGAAATGTAAAACACGATGTTTCTTTTATGCGTAATAGCCAGGAAACTGTTTCACTTCATCTGTTTTGCGATACACTAGTTCACAACTCGTTACTTAATTCTCTACAACTAATATAAAGAAGTACTTCATGAATTCGAATGAGGTCTTATTGTTATGCCGTCTTCAATCGTATATCAATAACGTGTTTTACAGTCTGCATTGGTCTCTAATACCGTCGGTCACGGTCTATCGGGAGGAGAAGGGTGCAAATTTCTATCCCATAAACTTCAACACTCCTTTCAGATCGTCTCTCACAAAAACAAGGATAAGAACGACACTTCTTGAAATATAAAATAATTTCAGTTGCAGCCGCATTAGAAGGTCATGTAAAAAGTAGTGATATCTCACGGCATTACCTGTAACTTTAGAAACATGGATAGAAAAGAAAAAACCCGAATTTAGAGCCGATCCTGGTTTGGTCTATATAGAAAATATAAAGTTTTCTATTTTGAATGAGTTCATCCATTCTCACATTCCTCAACAGTGCCCTTTGGATACTTTTCTTGCCAAAGAAAACGTTCCAATGTCTCCGTTGTAGTTTTAGTTTATCAATGGCTTTTAGATAGTAACGTTATGTAGAAAAGATTCGTTGTGTATGATTATTCTAGTCGCTCGATAGCAAAACACAAAAGAACGGTTGTCATCTTGGCATTTTCTTGCATTCTTTGGTGATGTACACCCTAGAGAATACACTGAGTTAAGGGTACCCAAAAAAGTACCCTGATACCAGTATGTCACAGGAACTTTTGGGTACCAAAGTACTTGCAAGTACTTACAGGTACCTAAGTGGTACTTTGGCAAGTACCCTGCTAGAAAATGCACAGTAATTGGGTACCTAAAGGTACTGATCAAGTACTGAATTGGGTACCATTGTATAGTATTTCTAAGTACCCTGTTACCAAATTTTCAGTATGTTCAGGATCGAACCTGATCTTTGACTTTTTAAAATTTTTTCTTTTTCTTGAGATAATTTACTAGATTTTTTTTACTTTATTCAATTTAATTTTTTCAATTCCAAAAACTTAGCAGGAACAATGTCGGGATCCGACTCAACTTGAGTTGGTCGTAGACCACTTCAGGGTAGTCCGATCTCAATTTACGACCAAGCTCGGCATTTCTTCAACTAAGAAATAGTCAAGAAATAATTTAGAAAAAACTAGTATGAAAATTGATTATTTTCTTATGATTTATCGAGTTGTTTATATAGAGCCGTACGTAAAAAAGAAAACGGTGAATGAATAGTCGCCACACAGAACGCGAAAAATTTAGGATACCCTGTCGAGATTTCCTCAGTAAAGTTACAGTCTTGTGTATCCATGCAGGTACTTATTCAGTGAATGTACTTTTACGGGTACCTCAAACAGTACATACATCAGTAAAATTACTGAGAATTTTCAAAGTACCCATATTGGGTACCCTGCCAGAGCTTTCTCAGTACATGGGTACGCTGAACTCAGTACTTTCTCTAGGGCAGGATGAAATTTTATCCAATAAAAAAGACTTCTTTCAATCACTATAGAAAACTCAACAATCGAACGTTTGGCTTTTTCCAACGTAATCAAATCAATATTTTTCAATGAGTTGAAACACTCGATGGCTAAGTGTTTATTTTTTTTCATATATTATGCTTTTTTTTTACCTGAGGGTTTTATATAGTCCCTGAGGAGCAAATAAAATAGGCTATTTTCGAGAATATAAGACATAATACTTCTTTTTTTAAACATTTTGGCTGATGTACCTGGCGAAAAACTTTCTACGCTCTCACTCTCGCTCTCAGATTTCAATGGAATTTTTTTTGAAAGACGAATATAGCTATTCAATACAATATTTCACTTCCTAGTCTTTTCATTCTTTCTTCCTTTATTAAATTGAAAAACACAAGTTGGAATAAACCGACATCCACACTATATAAGACAGAATAGTTTTCGCTTTTTCATATTCACAGTAAAACTTTTTATCGATCCTACAATCGTATTTTCTATACGAAACCAAAGTTCTTGTTATATTTATCTGTATTACTTTTAGAAAACCAACATTTTACCCTAATACAACTGTAGTAGTGCAACGATTAAGATAATTTTACAGTGTAGTTACGAAAAATGGTAAAAAAAAACGATGCTGTTCTTGTAACAGGTTTGTACAACATTTTGTAAGCAACTTAATACTTAAATACATATTTATTTGTACTCTATAGCAATAAATTATTATGAACTTGGTGAAAAGTATCAACGACAAAATCAGAAAGGAAGGGCATTGATATTCTTTTGTAAATCGTTCAAATTAAAAAGCAAGATTTATGAACGATTCGACGACGAGGACCTACTCAAAACATTTTCCAAAATAGGTATACCGACCTTTCTTTCTCTCTACACAAACTTGAAAACCAAAGTCGTTTGTTCTTTTTAGATGAAACATTGACATCTGTAAAAGAGATTCAACAGTATCTGTATTCGAAAGAAACATTATCAATTGATCGTGATCGGTTCATTGCTTACTATTGTTCAAATATTGGATTGACTGCCTTTAAGAAAGAAAACTATTCACTGGCTAAAAAATGTTTTACGACAGCACTTGAAATGTATCAACGTCTATCTGAGAATGTTGAAACTATAAAACTTATAGCAAAATATCTGGAAGAAAGTAATCACAAGCTGCAGCCATCTTTGGAAAAGTGTATGTATTTTATTCTTCTTTTTTTCAAGCACAATATATTCAACAAATACTGATCTTTATTCAAGGCTCGGAAACTGTTTTTCAGTCATTTGGCTCATGCAGTACTACATTCAGATGGAACGCAACGTCTTCCTATGCTTTGGGCTTGCTCTGGCGGAAGTCTCTGCTTTTCGAAAACAATTCTGTATTGACCTTTCCCAAGATTCAATATAGCCCTGTCAAAAAAATAACACAACCTGAAAAGCCGGTTCCATATGATCACGAATATGGTCTTGAATTATCTAAGAGTAAGGGTGTGAAAGACGCTAAAATACATAGGCGATGAATAGATTGAGAGATCAATCTTTATCATGAAATCTAGACATATAAGGGCGAACGCTTATATGTTTGTCTCCGATTCAAAGATCAAAGGTGAAGACCTAAGGATAAAGATTACGGGAAAACAGTAGTGTGGTTTGTACTGGAACCTTCTGGTATCTATTATAATCTTAACAAAAGATATTATTTTCTTCAGAGTCTAATAGAAAGTAGTATAAAGAAATTTATATACAATCGATTTTTCCTCTGTTGATTTAAATGCAGACCACTTATGGTTATCTTTTTCTCATTAAAATCGATATTCGATGAAAACAAGGATCCCATTAGAAGATTAAGTATATCTCAGTTCAAACAAGTAATAACGACAAAAGTTGATACTACTGAGAGAAAGTTATATCATAGCATGAAAATGTCCCTTGCAATAGGCATACAAAGAGGCTTTTCTTTTAAAATAACGCTAGATATGGGTTTTGTGTGTTGATCCACACCGACATCTATGGGATTCTACACTGATTTTCTTATGAACTTGTAGGCTGTAGATTGAACTTGAAATCTATCAGTACTAGTTCTCGATTTTAAAGGTTTTGGGGTGATAGCGGCGAATGAAAATACGTATTTTATTGACAATCTCGAATTTGACCCGAACATTATCGCAGAATATAATTTTCAGTCCAGCTGAAATTGCCAAGGAAAATAGACCTATACGAACCCTATATACAATGACAAACTCAGATTACTCTCTTCAGCCAGTTACGAGATATGAAATATAAAACTTTACCATATTACTGCACTCCGGCCATGTCAGGCGATCCTATAGAATATCAAGCATTCAATAGCATGCGCTAGTAATTTTTTTGCAGATAGAAATAACCGATGCATCGATCCACATAAAATATCAAGTCGATCAGTTCAACCGTTTTAATGATGTCAAGCTTGTAGTGTCCTCTACTTTATGAGTCAGCATTTCCGGAACTTTCCTTAGAAAACTCATGAAAAACTGTAGACTTGATATTTTTGAAAACTATTTGTGTAAAAAGTCACAAAACTGTAGTCATTTTTACATATTTTGAATCCAGCCAGACCTAAGAACATAATTTGAACGCATTCTCTAGCTATTCGGGAGTTCGTTCGGCGTATACATGCCTGTGACAAAATCTTGAAGTACTTGTTGGGTAAATTGTTGGGTAAACAACTTAAAATTCAAACTGAAAATGACTTTCGTCGAGTTATATTCGGTAATTCGGCTCGTGACTACCAACTGGACTTTGATATATTAAATAGTTTTATGAAAAACTACAAGTGCAAACGACGTCCAAAATATCTAATGGTTCAAAGATATCACAATAATACTCATCGAATAGTGGACTATTTGCTTTTACTCGATCTTTTGTTTCGTACGTCACCCGACAGCCAATCGAAAATATCAATGTGCCAAGAATTGTGTTATTACTTGTTCATGGATCACTTTAAGGAGTCAGAATGTTTTTGCACTATTTATCCTTCTAAAACCTCCGTAGAATGGTACCGTGGTGATTCTGGTATATGTCGCATTCTAAATGAAGCGCTTCGATTAAAAAATTATGCACGAATTTATAATCTTCGCCATTTTCTAATCGATCTTTATCAAGAGTTGCAAGAAATGCATAAACGACAAAAACCTGACGACGAGGATTCTTTGGTATTAAGACGTTATCGTGGTCAGAAAATGTATCGAAATGAAGTGAATTGTTTGATTAACAATGTTACTGGATTGGTTTTCAATAACAGTTTTTTTTCTACCACCTCCAATCAGAAAGTGGCTCTTACATATGCAGCAGCTGAATTTAACAACGCTGAAAGTGTAGCAGTCCTATTTGAAATTGACATTAATAGGTCACATGTAACGCGGCATTACGGCGATATTCATGAGAGTGGTGAGGAAGAAGAGCTCATTATTGTTCCAGGTACCATTTTTCGTTTACAACGTATTGAAATAATCAACGGTATTCATCCAATGTGCAATACTGTGCTGTCAGATAAACAAAAACACGAAATTTGGCTAATTAAATTGAACTCAATCGATGAAAAACATCTTCTTGGCGAAACATTGACAATATTGTCCGAAACAAATACAATCGGGGCCGGTAATCCGGTCGTGATATGCTTGTTCCTCATTTTTTTCAAAGTCACCTGATGAAACCCTTGAGCAAGGTTGAAACCGGTTGCACAAAGAAACAAAAAATAAAATAAAATTGAATAATAAGTATTAAGAGATGGTGTAATAGAAATATAGACATCAATATAATAATTAATTGGAGTAAAAAACAAGGGGGAAAGTGCAGGCACCCAGCACCCAGCACCTGCTCAGCACCTACAGCACCTACCAGCACCTATCAGCACCTACAGCACCTACCAGCACCTATCAGCACCTACAGCACCTACCAGCACCTACAGCACCTGTTCGGCACCTATACTACATTTCACTATGAGCACCTACAGCACCTACGGCACCTGCAACCACTCTTCCATTATCTTAAGTACTTTTTCGGCACCTGGTAATAAAATTTAAAGGGCAGAGCCTAAACACGAAATTTTATTACCAGGTGCTGGAAAAGTACTTAAGATAATGGAAGAGTGGTTGCAGGTGCCGTAGGTGCTGTAGGTGCTCATAGTGAAATGCAGTATAGGTGCCGAACAGGTGCTGTAGGTGCTGTAGGTGCTGATAGGTGCTGGTAGGTGCTGTAGGTGCTGAGCAGGTGCTGGGTGCTGGGTGCCTGCACTTACCCCCTTGGTAAAAAAGCTTGTTAACGCAGCCTTATGGAGCTGGAATGTAGAACTTACATATACTCTGTAACCTCCTTAAACTAATAGAACATGGGTCAAGTGAAAAATATCTTGTAGACTATAGTTGGGGTGTGGGTGTGGCGGGTGTGGATGTGGGTGTGTGGAGTGTGGGTGTGGGGTGTGTGGGAGTGCGGCGGGTGTGGGGTGGGTGTGGAGTGTGGGTGTGGGTTTGAGTGTAGGACATGAAGGCAAGACATCCACACCCACATCCACACCCTGGAGGAAACAGGAGTGGACGGTGTTAAGCTTGCCTATGGCAGCAATGACTTTTATCATCCAAAGTCTCAGAGATACGACTACTTTACTATCTTGGCACTGATGTATGCTGATGACTTAGTGGCAATGCGCAATTCCTTACAAGATCTGGAGGAATTTATTTTGGCATTTGAAAAGGTCATACAAATGTATGATTTGACAATAAGTGTGAAAACGACTGTCATCCTGTCTCTACAAGGATTTGAACTTGATTTCAACGGAAAAATATTGAAGAATAAAGAAGTGCAATACCCAGACCACAACATCATCATCAGAAATCAAAAAGTAGAGACTGTCAACTCATTCTCCTATCTCGGTTGTATCGTTTTCAGAGATCTACGAATGGATTTAGAATTAGAATCAAGATTATTAAAGACAACAACAGCTTTTAACATATTGAGACATGTAATTTGGCATGGAAAGAACGTTTCAATTGAAGCCAAGTTAAGAATATTTCGTTCATGTGTGTTGCCGATTCTTCTCTATGAAAATGAAGTTTGGTCTTTAACGGTCATGCAAGAGAAGAGAATTGATACATTCTACATGAAATGTTTAAGAACTCTACTTAGTTTAAACTTAGAAGATCGAGTGCCAAATGAAAAATTTTTACAACTCTGTGGCCAACCAAAAATTGAAGAAATCATGTGTCGTAATCGTTTAAGATTGTTTGGCCATGCAAATAGTATGGAAAGTGCACAAAATGGAGCATCGTTGGTGAAGAGAGTCATGTATTCGTATTTTCCAGACAATAAAGGACCAAGAAATGTTGGAGTTCGAAAGAGATGGGAAGATAAAATTATGGAAGATTTGGAGAAATTCAATATAAAAAATTGGAGGAGAGAAGTGAATGACAGAGATTCCTGGCGTGAATCAATCAATACCAAGATGCAGACAACCAGAGTAAATTCAAAGATCAAACAAATTATCAGAGACTACAAAGAGAAAGCAGACAAGAGAAGATTAGATGAGAAGAAAGCTGCTCAAAGAAAAGCACCACGAAAAGTCACTGAAATACTGGTAAAGGATGGAAACAATTTGTACACATGTCCGAATTGTAAGAAGAAATTTAAACCGCAAGGTGTCACAAGACATATTAGAGCGTGTGTCACTAACTGGTGTAAGAAAAATAACGTGAGAAAAACGTAAAAGTATTGGAAACACGTCGTTTTTATTGTAACTGCTGGGAAAAATGAAGTGGTTATCTTAAACCAATGCGTTGGAGGGTTAAACACGGAAGATTCGGCAGACTCACGAAACGATGAAAATACAAACTGACTTACAAAGAAGGACACTATTATTTTTTCCTTTTTTTTATGTATCCTGTTTCTTTTTTGTCTCATCCTACACCTTTTTTTGGTATTCGAATATTACTACTACTACTTTTCTTGGCCATAAGTACTATAGATTTTATCTAGCAAGAAGTTAGAACTAAATCCAAGATAGAACTGCTCTATAGATTATTACAGACGAGACGTTATACTGTATATTCCCATAATAAAACATTCAATATTTACTGTTTTATAAAATTTTAAACATCGTGATTCGAATTTTTGGTACACCTTAAGTAGTATCATATAACATTTAGAAAATATAATAGATATATTATTAATATGTAAATCATATAATGTCTTATTTATTACATTCCGATCATTGAGCGATCATCATCAGAATAAGATGTTCATAATTTTATATTCTAGATTAAACGTTCGAGTTATAATTTCACGTTTTTTTTTTCTTAACATGTTGTTGTTCATCCAAGTTCATTTTATTGTGTAGATTGTATATATAATGAGTAATTCTCAACATAATTGTTGATATGTAATATGTATAAAATAAATATACAACTACCAATAAGGCATACAATATATTTTGTATTATTTCTTGTTGTTGTTGCTTGATCACTACCACGAATACCACGACCACTATTACTTTCATATGGATTAGGTGTAAGATAATATATTGTTTCTCTAAATAGAGAAATCCATGCTAAAAATAAAATTTGCGTTAGTATTAAACATTAGCAAAAATAACATGGTTATAAATGTTCCTCTCTATTTAGAGAAACAATACATTATGTTACACCTAATCCATATGAAAGTAATAATGGTCATGGTATTAGTGGTAGTGATCAAGCAACAACAACAAAAATAATACAAAATATATTTTGTGTCTTATTGGTGGTTATATATTTATTTTACAAATATTACATATCAACAATTATGTTGAGAATTACTCATTACACATACAATCTATACAATAATGTGAACTGGACGAACAACAACATATTAAGAAAAAATAAAAACCGTGAAATTATAACTCGAATCAACAACACTTCAGAATTAACCTTTTCTTGTTTTATCAAAACCACACATACACTGACAGCGATAAACTTTGAAACAGAAAGGCGTATTCTAAAAGTATCTTTATTTACAAAGAACATTCTTTCATCATGTTCCATTTATATCTTTCATGAGACAGTTAGCTGTCAAATAGAATGGTTGTCTTCTTAACTCTTTCAATCTCGACATTATCTTTCAGTCTGCACAACGCTGAAGAAAATCTCTATTTCATGTTTTGTTGCGTTCTGCTTTAGAAAATCAACTTCACAAGAATTCTAGCTTCATTATTTCAGTGTGAAAAATAGAGTTTTGCACGGAGAGATATCTTCGCTTCTCTGAATACACAAATAATAAATATCATGTAAGGACAACGACAAAGCGCAAAATTTCTTTTGTGCGTTCTGCGTATCATCTACAAGATGGCATATCAAATTGAAAGAGTTAAACTACTCTGAAATAGATGTGTGCTCTACAACCTGTCGCAACGTAATTGCTGTTTTCTATTAGACCTTTGATTGGACAAACTAGTGAACCAATTAATATTATCTTTTTTTTTTGTTTTTCTAGTACGTAAATTAAACATGCATGTCAACATAGAGACTTTGAGTAACATTTATTTCAAAAAATAAAAAGTTACCCATAGGTTGAGCACTTCACAACTGTTTTAACATTTTCTTTCCTTAATGGTGAAAAATAGAAAAAGCGTAGAGAATCACCTATCTACGAACTCTAAGGTATGTCGTATATGCGGCGCTGAAGCACGTGGTTTCAATTACAATGTTATTACTTGTATGTCTTGTAAATCTTTTTTTCGCAGAAATGCCTATAAAAAATTGGTAAGTTCAATAGACATCTATAAACAAAACAAATAGAATTTTTTTCTAAACAAATTGAATAGCTCATATCATTTTGTCAATTTAAAAATAATTGCAATATAACAAAAACAACACGTAATTACTGTTCATCTTGTCGTTTAAAGAAATGTTTTGCATTAGGAATGGATCCTAAATTAATTCGAACTGTTCCTGCGACTGGCAATGTCTCCAAGAATATCCAACATATTCAAACGATAGAGAACAAACAGATTAAGTTACCAACAGTAATATTATTTCTTCCATTTTCTTTGAAAATTATGTTTTTTTTTTCATTTGTTTTTGTACAGCCTTTACCACTTGGTCTTCTCCGAAATGATCGTTCAACGTTGACTACGAATGAATGGACTCTTCTTTCGAATTTTCTTCATTTATATGATGAGCAAAATCATTCCATACGAATTCAATATTCTCTTAATGAATTATCTTCATTACCACCAAAATTACGCTCTAAGCCATTGCAATTGATGAAACTTCTTCGCGAGCTCTATACAAATGTTGGTCCACTTATTGAACATACACCTGACTTTTATACTTTACACGTTCATGTTCGTCAGATTCTTATCAAACAAAATTTGTTCATCACTGGTTTGATGGGTGCACTTTTCGCTTGTCGTGAAATAAATATATTTCAAAATATGACTGCCATCAATGTTAGCAATCTGTTTTTTGGATTTCAATTTATGATAGAATGTCGTCAAAATATTGCACGATATGATCCAAATGGAAATCTTATTAAAATCTTGATATTCATATTAGCATATTCAAGTAATTGCTCAGTCGTTAAGTATCATAATCAAGTAGATATTTCATTTATGTCAAGCTCAATTAATCTTGTTCATATTCAGAATTTATATGTGACGATATTGTGGAAATATTTAGTTTATCTATACGGATTTAAAGAAGCAGTACTTCGATTTACTCAGCTTGTAAAGAATGTTGTAGATTTAATTGATTTATTCAACCGGAGACCTTCAAACGATATTCGCGACCATATGATTGATATGGTTGTAACAGAAACAGAACGTAAATTAGTGATAGGTGACTGACCTAAACTTTTATCAAGTTTTTACTTTGGCAATAAGATGCTTTTTATGTTAGTTCGTTTCATTATTATAAGTAATACGACATAGAAAAAAAAAATTCGTTGATAATTATCAATGTAGTGTTGTCGTCAGTATTTTAATGTATTAAATAAACTTTAAACTGAAAACAAAGAACAAGTATTCATGAAGAAATAAAACAAAATATAGAGAAAATATGCAACTGTTTTCTGTCGAAAAAAATGGGCTTTATTATTAAATATAAGACTTAGGATGGTAAACTTCCTATTGAAAAGCCAGTAGTGTCATACCTTGAATTTATCTAAAAAACAACAATGAACTTTCCAATAAATAATCCAGTTCAAGTCAAAAATTCTCAGCAGAACTGTAGTTAATGTATTTTAATGGAGTTTATTTGACTTTGCCTAGCTAGTTTTCATGCCAAAAACAATAATTGTTGATAATGATGTTTGAACACCAACTTTGAGACAAAAAAAATGGTATTTTCGGGTTTAAATGTAATGTTTGGTTTCAATACTGTCAGACTCATTTTTTTATTTGTAATACGCTTATTTTCTTTTCCCGCAGTACGCTAGAATGCTCTCTTTCAAATGATTCTTTTTTGAGCGTTACTTCATATATTAGTCAAATTAATATTGCGATGAGTATTTTGAATAAGAGTCTGGTAAAGTTTAGACAGATATCTTGTAGTGTCCACACTCAACAAAATATCATTGAAATAGATTTGTCCTAAAAGTAATGTTTTATAATATCACATAGCAGAATAAATTTGAATATTACAAAACAAAGAAATAATTATGTAAGAGAAAGGATTACACAATATTTTATTCAAATTTTAGCTTAGTTTCGATGTAGTTTCTCATTATCGACTTATTATCAAGTACGGTGAAACATGCTAATTGTTTGTTTCTAATAAAAGCTCGAGTATATATACATATGAATGACGTATTCTTTTGATGAACAATATATTTTAATGCATAAACAGGTTTTCATCTTCAGGAAACACAATTTGTCAGTAATATCGATAAAAACTATGATCTTTGTTCTTCTTTATATTTCATTCTATTTTTATTCCTGCATTAATGAAATTAACTTAATGTAGCAATGTGTTCATTGGTTCTTTTCTTTTATTCATTTTATCTATACTTAATGACCTAATAAGTACCATTAAGAAATTGAGTTTAAAAAAACAACTAAGATATATACATAACTATTATTGCATAAACGATTTCAACGGACATTTTTTTTTCTGCCTATGAAATACAAAGTTCTCTTGGGATTGATCTCAGTCATTGCTTTATAATATTCAAAATTATGTGTCAGATGGTGCTTACAGATATAAATAATGCTTTACGCATGTTACTCAAAAATGTTGGGTTTCACAAAAGAAAAATTCAAATACATTAATAAAAAAAAAGCAAGAAATTATGGAAAATGTGTCTAGTAAATGTTCCTTTTGTATGCCAATATGCATTTTTGCTTAGAAATGTCACAAACAATAGTCTTAGGAAACTAAATGACGAATTGAACTAAACTAACAAAAGAATATATCGAATTAGTGTCAGAGAATCATTTTGAAACGCTCTAATTTTGTTGATATCTCTACTGAAAGTTCAGTCATCATGACAGGGCATATCCAGTTAATCGGTCACTCATACACGCGAAAAGTTCGAATTTAAAAGTAAACAAAGTTGCATCTACCATTGAAAGTAGCACGATCGATAGTATTTGAAATAAAAGCGTTTCTATTTTTGAGCACCATTTAATGCTTTGACAAGCGAAAATTTTCTTACAGTGCCGAACTTGAAAATTTGGGCAAAACATAATATAGGAATACTTCTTCAATCAAGCATAACATCTTCGAAAGAAAAATTCATCAATAAGATGTTTATTAATAGAATCCAAACTAATTTTTCAGCATATGACCTTCGTACAAATGATAACGTAAACTACACCCTTAAATATTAGTTATTCTTGCAACAAAAACGACATCTTCAGAAACAATGGATCCATAAATACTTTTTCAATTAATTTTAAAATTGTTTCTTCTATAACAACAAGATATATCAAAGTCCTTTAACTAGATCATCATTGATTGAATAATGTGAATGATATAAAAAGAAGATTTTGCCAAAATTTGATTAGAAATTGTGGTTCTTTTAACTGTAGATTCTAATTATCTGACATGCTTTAAACTGAATATGTACATACTTATCATTAATGCTTTTGCAAAGGAGTAATGAGATTTATCAGTAGAAAACAATAAGATTTATGAATATCATAAGGTAAGATTGGTCTTTATCAATCTGTTGTTTTTTTATCACTTCCTGCTTGGAGATATAAATGATGATGAGTTTTTTCTACTGCTCTTTTTATATAGTATTAACGTTACAGGAAAGTTTATCGTTTTGTTTTTATTGGAGAATAATCGCCCATGGTGATTGTAAATGACTTCGATTATGCTCATTGTTGCTCTGTTAGAAAGTTCAAGAACAGAAAAGTTTAAATAGTAAATGAAATAATAGATATGAGACCATTGATCCATATATGGTATAAATACAAAAAGAATTGATTCATTGGGGAAGTCAATACAGTTGGATTACTTGAAAATAGCTTGTGATCGTGATACTAAAAGATGGGAAATTATCAACAGAATTACGTTCGTCATACTGCTCGATTTGTTACTGAATTTTTAAAACAAAATCAGATGAGAACTGCTTTGTTAATTATTCCAAAATTGGTTCTTAGATCGAGCTTTCAATAGCGAGTAGCAATATTATTTTCAAATAGAATGGTCGATAAGAGTAAAACATCTCATGCTGTGACTCAAGAGATGGCAGCAAAGTAAAAAGAGTACGCTGTTCTAAAGCCATCGATAATTATCGCCATGAAAAAAGATTACAGTTGATCGATGTTATTTTAAAATTCATAAAAATAAAAACATATATTTATGATTGGTTATGTTTTAACGACTGATCAAAAGATTATATCGAAGAGAACATTTTTCATCGTGTACCCAACTGATAAATTATATGAATGGATCGTTCAAAATCGAAATTATCAGAACAATCAAATTCGAGCACAGCATTAAAAATAGTAAAGAATATGAAAGACATCATGAAATATGTGAAATCAAAAGACGTATTGGAAGTTTTTTCGTAGTTTCACTACTAAGAAAACGTCAGGAAAATTAGCAGTAGATTCAAGTATTGGTGTGTGAGTACATCGAACTACTTGAAGTTAGATCAGTTTTCGTGTAAACTACTATTTTTGAGCATTGTGGATTAAAATCAATACAAAAGGATTTTTTCAATAAAGTACTTTATAGAATGATTAATGATGCAATGATAAGAAACAAGAAGATTTGAACATATTATGAATGTTTGAAATCACACTAGCATTACTTTTCGTCATTTTCTTCGTATTCTCTCAAGGATGTTTTCTGCGTAATAGACTACTAAAGGCTATTTTTCATCGTTTACAGATTGAGAATTTCAGAGATAGTTCAAAGAAACTAGGTCAAATGCTTCCTCAGTTTCTTTCATACGTAGAACACTCCAACATTATTAAATACTTTTCGAACGTGATATTTTTCCTACTCTTCAAGCTTAATATTACTTATTGCACTCAAGTTTCTAATTTCGTTTCGCATGTCTATTAATGTATATCTTTAATAAGTATGGCATAATATTACTATCTTGTACTGAAATCTACGCCAAAATGAAAATATTTAGTTGCACAAAAATCTGACACTAATCTTAACATAAACATTGGTGTTTAAATCCGTGAACTATGTGCGAATAATTTATATTATTATGAATATCAGATACAATATATAGTATATGACAATTTTTAAATGTATTTAATTAATTAAAATTTACTTTCTATCAACTATTTAATGGATTGTATTAGGATAATAAAAAAATTGATGATGAATTAATATTTATTTATTTATTATTCAAAGTATTGATGAGAAGTGTCTACCTCTTTTGTCAATGCATTCTTACTGTTACGTGACACTTTAAGCATATATTTTACTATTTTCATATCTGTTTGTTTCTCGTTTTTTTTTCTTCGTCTTTTCTTTTTCTAATAGTGGAAGGGCTGACAAAACGGTAGTAGTGAATAATTAAACTTACTTGTCCTTATCTTCCGTTCTACTATTAGCAAAAAAAAAACTAAGAAGCAGAAAAAAGAAAAATAATTAGATGTGCAAACAGTAAAATATACGCTTTAAGTGTCATGTAAAAATAAGAACAAATGGACGACAGAGACAGAAACGTCTTCAAAAGGTTTTCAAATAATAAATAAATATTAATTCAATATCAATTGAATTATAACTCTAAACATAATTCATTAATTAATTGAGAAGAAGTAAATTTTATGCTTGTTAAAACGTCATTCATATGATTCTTAAATGAAGCCATTCAATCGATGCATACAAAAGGAAAAGAATTTTATCGAATACCGAAATATCTTAAAAGAGTCTATTGTCATTCAAAAGAAAATTAAAGCTCACAGCACTTTGGAAGCTTTAGTAGAGCTTCAGATACACAAATTTGTTAAGATTATAGTCATTGGGTACATTTACAACCAACAGTCAGAGCATCCTGATAAGGATCAGATTTGTTCGACAACTTCCATATAAGCTAAAATTCTTCTATATAAGAATGAAATTTCACATTTAAAATAATCCTTTAGAGAGTCAACACTAGTCGTCAAGCAAATTCTCTCAAGACTTACAGTCAAAATGTCAATATTATGGCTTGAAACTTTATCGTTTTTTGTGTATTCAACAACTCCTATTGAAAATAATACCATTTGACAGACAACTTAATTCTGTATGTAGAGCAACTAATTAAAAGGCTAACACAAGTACAAGAGTGAATATCAGCAATAAATACTTGTATAATTGATTGAATTCTTCAATGAACGTAATGAGATATATCTGAGATCATGATCATGTTCTGCGTGCATCAAATCAGTAATGTTTCATATCATTCATATCAGATAAAGGAAAGTGATTATGAAAATTTATATATTTATCACTTTCAATAATTACTCAACGTTTTTTTTTTACAGAATGCTGATAGTATAATTACAATCAAATATTTAACGATCAACTAGGTCATTAGTTAAAGCTCAGCACTGTAAATATTAATTTGTGATGTATTTTGTGCAGCAACCTACAGTTTTTTCGAATATCAATATTCTGACAAATAAGCATATTATTTTCATTTTCTCCTTTGATAGAAAATCTATTAAACATAGTAAAACAAAGTATTGACTAAAATAGAAAGTTTCTTAAATACAACAAGAAAATCAACTTTTTACTTTTTTTGATGCGATAGCTACGTGAATAAATAATTGCAAACTAAGTTTAGAAGTAGCAATCGATGTAAAGATAATGAAACAGTTCAAAAGAAGAGTCGTACAATTGTCTGAACGCATCACAATTGATCAATGTTAAGTATAAAATCTTGTGTTATAGTATCACGTTGCATAACATTGAGATGGATGATATCTTTATTAAATTACTGCTGAATTGATTTGACACTATTTTATTAAAAGGACACTACCAACATCGAATTAGTGAGCTTTGCCGTAGATTCATACAATATATACATGCAGTACTTCCAGAAACATCTTGAATTGATTAAATTCTGTAAACTCTTTGATTTCCACAGTGATCTGAAGATCTAGATGTCTATGTTACGCATACAGTCGGAATTCTTTGAATTGTCTTTAATTTTCTAATTGTGGATGGTGGATGTAACTTTGTTTCTCTCAAAATCAAAGAGCTTTCGATGATAAAAGAAAATATACATGAGCAACGTATATTTAAAATCTCTCGTTAAACTAATATATGCCATTGTGATAGGAAAAATGAATTATGATATAGCAAATCGCAAACACAAGTTTATTACTATTATTATAATTATTAATTTTTTTCATGTCGGATTTTCGCATTGAGAAATCCACATTGATTCCTTTTTATTCTATATAACATGCTCAAACAATCCATCGAATAAACATAACAAAATAAACGAGTGCAGAAACGCAACTGTTTCGTGAACATATTGAAATTATTGCCATACCAGTTTTTTTTGCTTTTTTCTTTTCTTTTCTTTTCTTTTCTTTTGCGTCTCTATCGTCTCAGACTAATGGCTTTTTTAATGTTAGGAAAAGAATATAAGACAACAAAATAACACCGAATTTCAGTATAAATCAACCACTTTTATATGCTTGGATTAATGTACCCATATTCATAGAGTTATTTAGTATAAATTTTTATTGATATAAATATCAATGTCTTCTTGTCAATCAAAACAAAAAGACGAACAAATTAATTCACTAAATCAACATCAAGAACTATTACTTATCTCTGATAATCAACCAATAAAAAAGTCAGAACCTTTTCCATTTGGAAAATGGTAAGTTATTGAAGATTCAAAAATAATTGAAAAATAAAAATGAGATGGATTTTTTAGTTTAATATATCTGTATATCATGTTAATCTTCGTTATACACATATAAATATTTATGTTCTTTTTTGTAGCCTCATCTGTCATGATATAGCCACTGGAGTCCATTATGGTGTGATTACATGTGAAGGATGTAAAGTATGTTTCGTCTTTACTGTTTCATGTATAAATATAAGATGTATTTAGGGTTTTTTCAAACGATCAATAACCCAGGGTGTTTCAAATCAATGTTTGTTTGGTAATAAATGTATAGTTACTATAGGAACACGTAATCGATGTAAATCATGTCGATTTAATCGATGTATTGAACAAGGTATGTCAATGGATTGTGTCAAAATGGGTAGAATACCAAAAAAAGTCAAAGAAAAAGCATTACGTTATCATAAAAAACTTCAAGAGAAGAATATATATCATGAAATTGAAGACGAAAAAAAGAAAGTTATGATACTTTCACCTGATCTTGATTGGGATTTATCGAATCCAATAACTAAATTGACATTATCTTCATCCAGCAATAGTATTAGTGATAATAGACAATTATGCAATGAGAAAAGTCCAGGTATGTTTGTTGATTCTCAAGGTAAGTAAAATAAAAATTTTTAAAAAGAAAAGCTTATTATTTCATTATATTAGAGTTAAGTTCAAATACGGTTTGTTTAAGTAATATTGCAAATATTTGAGTTTGAATTCAAACTTTTGATGAGATTAAGTTTTATTTTAATTATACACTGTTTTCTTTTTTCTTTTTAAAAGCTCTACAATCTTCAAAAGAATCATATGATTCTATTGATTTAATTCAATTAACAATATCATTATCGAATAATTTTCATCATAATTTATCATTACTTCGTTTACCAACAGTTCTTTATTCATTAAAATTATCAGAAATTTGGACAAATTCAATGAAATTCGAAAATGATTTATCAACAGATACATCATTAGACAATAATAAAATGACTGTATCAAAATATATATCAAATATAAATGAAAATATTTTAATTGATTATAATTTTAATTGTGATATGCATTATTCAAAAAATATTCTTCATATAATGAAATATCTTTTACCAAAACTTTGTCAACCATTTCTCATTTTTGAATTTGATTTTGAAATCATGTCATTTTTTCGTTATATACGATGGAAAGTATTTAAATCGTATTTAAAACATACAAAAAGAGTACAAATACTTATTCAACGAATGTTTGAATTAACTAATTATGGTGTAAGTATTATAAAAGTTTATTGAATAAGTAATTAAATAAATTAAATATATATATATATATATTTTTTTTTTTCTTATTGAAGATTACAAATTATTCAAATAGTCATATAACATATGAACAAATGTGGAATGGTGTTCAAGCTGGTATAGGAGTACATGTTAATGAATTAATTGCTTTTGCACACGATGTAAATAATTCATTTTATGTTCGAGGTCAAAAAAACAACCTGTAATAAGATTTTAACCTACATAAGATTTTTTAATATTATATTAAGCAGCATTAAAAGAAAAACATTGAAATGAATCTGAGAATAGTAACATTTAATGATAAGAATAAATTGTCTATTCATAGAAATGTAATGAATGTTCTCTTTGTAATTTATCATTAGAATCTATGAGACTGTAAAAAAATCTTCTATTGAAGATATTTATCTCGTTAAAAAGTGACAAAACATACTAAGAAGTACTTAATCTTACTATCATTAGCTATAAACGAAAATGGATCGAATAGATTCAGAATTTATGTAGTTAAATTATGAATTTTCTCTAAGATTAGATTTCATTCATTTTAAACAAACGTAATCATCAAGAAGATAATTATTAAACATTGGTAATTCCTATACTTCAATATTTTAATCATATTATAAGATTTATTTCAACAATTTCTAAGATTTGAATAAAAACTTTACTTGTTATGAGCATTCCGAGGTTATCAGGTATTGGAAAGTCGATGACTCAGAAGGTCGATTTGAAGATTTTAGCTAAAATTGACCGGACGCAGAGGATTAGACATATTAGTCTGAATTGATGCGAGCGATAAAACTTTGTAGAAAAATGGAAACATTTCGAGATTGATGTCTCATCCTCTCGAAACAACTCTGATACCTGTTGATCTCTCATAATAATGAAAAAAGAAATTGGAAGTAGTGCAACAAATTGTCATTAGCTAGACATAAATCCAAATCTGCTTCAAATTTAATTCTGGCATTCCATTTTTAATAAACTTATTCTTTCATGATATAATGAGTTTTTCTATTTTCAGACGCCTGGTGTTAATGAATTAAATTTAATAGATTTTGTTCAAATTCTAAATAATCGTGTATTTGATTTTTGGATAGTAAGTTTTATGTTTATAAATTCAATAATTCATTTTCTACTTCAAGATATTAAATTATCCATTATTTTATAAAAATGAAACTTTTATAATGACACCCAATGGATTACAATATACACGCTATTTTATGAATAAATTTATTGGAAAAACGACTACTGATGCTTTGCATGAATTTTCTAAACGTCTTCATGCATTGCATGTAACACAAGTTGAACATAGTCTTATAATGACTTTAGTCATATGTCAACCAGATCAACAATTAAAAGACCAAGAAAATATACAAATTATTAAACATTGTTATATGTATGCATTGTATATTCAATTATGTTCAACAAGAGCAGAAAATGAAGCCAAAACATTATTTGATAATATTATTGAGGTTAATTTGAATTGTTTGACTTAATTTGATTTCCTTATTTTTTATGGCTTCGTTTTAGATCATTGATAGTATTGGTCTTCTTAGTGAGCTTTGCAAGAATAATATTGGAAAAATTGTACTTGATATACCGACATCCACTGAATGATTTTAATTATCATTTATTTGTTCTTTCCAGTCGTAGTAAATTAGACATGTGATTGATTTATGTATTTTTAAAATGATGAAAATACAATGAACAATATTGAGAAGTAAAACAGTAGAAAGTAGGGGAACATTTTAACAGCAAAAAGAAAAGACTTGATAAATTGTCATTCGATGAAATTTGAAAATATTCAAAACTACTCGATTATTTATCTGCTTATGTGATTGAAAAAAACATTAACAGAGATCCTTATGTTAAATTTCTGTGAAAAATCTCTTTACTTTCAAAATTCATGGCGATTTCAAATATGTCATTATTTCTCTCTCAAAATGCTTCGGTGATAGACAAAACATGAAAAACCATTAAAAACTAAGGTTTTTATAAAACCTGTATCTCAGTTAAGAAGCATTTGCAGTAACTGAGTTTATGTTTGAGATATAGAAGAATATTCTCTCAAAGTTTCAACAGTATAGATTAGCAGGAAAAAAGTGGCGACCAACACTACTGAAGACGTCTTTTTTAGAAAGTGCTGCTTCACTTAAGCAACTCGTGGGAAACTATATATAATTTATTGACTGATTATTTTTATTTTCCACATAAAACTGATGTTTTTCTCTCAAGGTACTGGAATCAAATCTTTCTTGCGGCTAAGTTTTTCCCATGAATTCAATAGTTGAGACCGGAGTTTTTTACCAAAAAAGGTTCTGTAATAAAAGTGTATAAGTTACTATTCAAAGCTCAAAAAAGCTCACTTTCATTGTTTCACCTGATTCTCAAGTTGTCGTTCACTGTCTATCGAAGACATAATTCGTATATTGCTTATTAAAAAAATTTTTAAGTCACTGTGCGGATGTCATTTTTTATTAACTTAAAAAAATATTATATTCACTAATCAATTTCTTCTATTTCTGCTATTGTTTCTGGCATATTATTCAAACAGTCTGTGTTACTTTTCGATGTAACTTTGTGCAATAAAAATGTTCCATTACTAAAAATTCTTGAATTCCAAGTTCAATTCTAGATATCTTGGATTTTCTTATTTTCATCAAGTCAAATATGATTCCTAAGCGAATCTATCACGTTATTACAGCAGTTCTCATACTATGCTGTGAGATTTATTATTTAATGAGTCGTTCTTGACAGATTGTAATCGCTTCTAGTAGTAAAAGATCATTCACATCGATGTTCGGTTTTAATGTTTCTCATTTGATTAGAATTTGTTATCTCTGCATTTTGTGATTGCATACGAAAAAAA
>CAJNOP010001901.1:0-22184 GCA_905250075.1 Rotaria sp. Silwood1 | reverse complement strand
ATGTCAGGAATTTCGGAATTGAATGATGATGAGTTTGATGGCCTTATGCGATGCAGGAATGTGTAACTTTGCGGAATAGGATGACTGCTCGTAATCCTGCCTTTGCAGTTAAAAGGTGAGTATCTAAAAAAAAGAGCCTCGTCATACCTTGCATCTTTACATGTACTTTCAAACAAAAACATCTATATATTGAACGAACCTTGGCAGAGACATTTGGGTTGACAAATGAGCTATTTTTGAAGTTTATTTGGTCAATAACTCCGTCAAACAAAACCCTTAATTAGAGCTGAACTTTTTATCGTAGCTTCCCCATTTTAGTCCAAACATATTCTCCAAATTTCGACTCATTTGAACGTTTCTGAGTCAAAACTGATTTTTGAAGGAGGTTTAAATCATTTTCAAAAAGTACCACTGGTCTTGTGAGCTGAGCCAAACGATAATGAGTAAAAACATTCTTTGTTTTAATGTGGATTTGTCATGCATTAAATAGTAGTAGCCTTTGCAAAACGTATTTTAATCGAGAAACCTCAGTATTTAAGTGACTTTCATAGCAACGGAAATTTTTCGAAAACATTTTACCGTCAGGGGAAACTTTTCATTTTATCGGCAGATTCTGGGTGTGGGTGTAAGTGTGGGTGTAGATGTGAGTGTGTAAGTGACTGTGTGATTTTAGGCGTTGCTCTGCGTCTTGGTCAAATACTTTCTCCGACACCTACACCCACACCCGTACCCTAATCACGGCATAGATGACCGTGGCTGTGACGCATGTGACAAAAAATATGATTTAACTGACTACAAATATGGCTCAAATGATCGCCGGTCTGATCTTGGGCGTGGATGTCGGTGTGAGAAGAGAAGAGAGGACACCGACACCAATGACCACACCCTCGATTTCTATATTCTCTCCTTTCAGTCTACGGAATAGTAAAGTTCCATCAAAAGATTCAAGATGCTTAAAAAAACAAAACCGGTCTCTGATTAAAAGGCTTTCTAGTCAATGGGAGCGTCGGATGTAAAATCCTACCTTATATTAGAATTTTCGATCCTCAGCTACCGTGGGTGAAACTGTGAAAGCTATAACTGAATAGACTTCAAAGCGGATCTGTTTTTTATCTTCACACATAGATACATACATACAAACACATTTTACTTTTTCTCATGCGACCCTCCTTGCAGTCGACGGAACTGTTCCAACTATTTCAATAGTTGAATAGTAGAATTAACGACTAGCAAAAATGTTTCTAAGTGTTGTTGAGGAAGTGTCGCTCAATGTGAGCCAGCGTTTCGAATTAGAGGCGGTACGGCAGAGAGGAGCCGCCTCCTAAAATATGAGAGTTTCCGCCAAATTTTTAGCCACCCCCAATCCATTTCTCAAAACAATTGGAAACCCTGATGTAGGTGATGAGTGTCTCTCAATGAGGGGGAACGCGGTCAACGCTGAATGAAACGGAGGGAAACATTACGCAACAAGGGTAAGGTGGATTGCTCAACTTGCACAATGATGTAATAGTCGTAAATTTTGACAATTGAATAGTTGCTTTACTCACTAGGCTGAGTCTTTGTAGAATATTTGAAAAGGTTGTACAACTGAACGAGTTCTACACTATTGCCACTGGAATGGGCCTGTGCACATGAGTTTCATGTTAACATGGGTAAGGGCGATGAAGTTTCATAGAAGTGCGCCTATATGCAGGATGCAGGTGATGGAATGTGTCGCTAGACGTGTGTTCGAGTGATTGGTCGTTATGTTGGGCCTGCAAGATGGAACTTCATCCAAGGATCCTATCTTCAAAATTTGTCTACCTGCTTGGTGGGGACTGAGCATGGAACTTTTATGCTCATGCACCATATGACTATTAATGTATGACTGCTTTTTCTATTCTATTTTCTGATAAGCAAATATGTTTTCTTATGAAACAAAGTATTCCACAGAATGCAATGCGAAAAGCTCTACCATGTACAAATCAAAACTGATTTGCGCACCTTTTCCTTTTAGAATAAATCGAAATTCTATGGGACTAATTTCTCCAATGTCATCAATTGAATTTGTAGAATTTCGTCCATTTTCAAAAACTAAAGGGATCAAGTTTAAAATTAGATGTTTATTGTACCTTACAAAACCTTTCATGCTGCATATCACTGTATGTTTTGTTATTTTTAATGAAGTCTATTTTCTATTTAAAATATGAAACGCAGACTGCAGCTATCGTTGTTGCTCACCCGTAGGTTTCAATAATCAATCTTGCTCTTGAGTGTCAATCTGAGTGGAGGGTGCGATTTCAAACTATGTAGCATTCAGGATGGTGGTTTTAAGCAACCGGCGGCCATAAAAAAGATAGAAATGGGACGTCTGGCAGCGAATGCATGGCGGGTATAAAAGTAGATGCCGGCGTTATTATAAAAAGGAGAATAACCACAGACTCTCATAACAGTGGCAGCCACACGCTACTGGCTCTGCAGCTAGAGAAAAAGTGTTAAGAAACCACACGGGCACACTTTTACCGGATGTACTGCTTTTATCACATACACCGACATAATGGAATTATTCTTTTTCCTAACACATCTCATTCCCCAAACTTCATCATCGAAGCCTACACAAACGTTCATATCTTAATCCACACCATATTCACATCCGCCCAGATAAATGAATCCGATACGGGAACCTATTGGATTTGATCGGATCAGATATCTAATAGAATCCGATGAGGTTCTGGAAAACGAATCCACTGACAGATACGATTGAGAGAATTATTTAATTAATTAAATACTAATTATTAACTAGTGATAATAGTAGAGATCAGTCAGGGCGGGGCGTTGAATTTCGTCGAATTCCGACAGCATTATCTCGTCAGATTATAAAACTAGAGATTCGGATGTCGTTTATTTTCCCGGATTCTGCTAGGAGTTCTTCAATTTTTAGGTATATACATAAAATCCGATCAGATTCTTGTCGGACCAAAGACGATCCTATTGTCGAATTAAATCCCTGGTCGAAAAGTATGGGCCGATTCAGGCAGCTAAACATCCGAAATAGCCGGAACATAGCAGCAGTAGTCCTGCCGGAAATTTTCTGATAAATTCCGACTAATTTCCTATACTTTTTAGCATCCCAGGTCGATCGTTCCTGTCACCGAATACTGCAGGAACCTGCAGGAAAGGGCCGGAAAAATCTCCGGTTCCCGCAGAAAAACACCGGAAATCAACGAAAAGTGGAAGCAGTATTCCGGCCGAAAATTTTTCGGAAATTTTCCGGATAACTTTCGGCCAGTTCCTGTCGTAAAGGACATGAATTCGCTGGAATTCGCCGGAAAAAAGGTCCGAAAAATTTTCGACCGGAATACTGCTTCCACGTTCCGTTGATTTTCGGTGTTTTCCTGCGAGAACCGACCCGTACTCTTCGACCTGGGATGACTCCATCAGAAAATCATCGAAAACGTTCCGAAAATTTCCGACCGAAACAAGACTTCCAGCTTCCGACATGTCCATTGTTTTTCTGCAAGATACGCTGATTTTTGCTACACTTTCCTGCTGGTTCCTGTAGTATCCGCTCCTCGGAATCCTTTACCTGGGTCTACTTGGTGCCCATCGAATGTATGAACGCATCATACAGGATTTATCCAGAAGTGCTTACGGCATTATTCAGAATTTTTAATAAACCGAAAACATCAGCCCTGGCAGGTGCTGAAGAAAAGATCTGAGGTAGCGTTTGTGTGCCGGGAGCAGAATGAGTATCACAATATGTCTGTTTGAAGACGCGAATACTAAATTACTTTATCATGTCGTATTTGGTCGAGGATCAAAGCAGATAAATCGTGAGTAAAACAATAGAACATATTGAGTTCTAGTGAGAAGGCAACTTCTGGATTTGAAATTGTCAAACACGAATGTTAGGCACAGTTTTGAAAGTTTTGTCTACTAATATGTTGAAAATGATAGTTTTTCATAATATTTTCAGGAAGCCATTGAGTTTTCTAACGGGTACTGTGCTATAGTATTGGATTATCTACAGAACGAAACTGAGAGGTTCAGTATTCGTCGGAAAATTAAGTTTGCCGCTAGTATTAGCGGCGTCTTCTCAAGTCGTGGCGGATGACAATGATACCCATACTGTGAAAATAGAAATGTCATGAATTTACTCAGTTTGATTTCGAAGCTATTTTTCAAGACGAATAGGTTTGCCTGAAAAATATCTATTTTGATTAATAACCATGATACTCAACAATGCCTCAAATTGTTCAATAACTGATGACTATCAGAAAATATGGAACAACTGGCAATAAGAAAAGATATTGTATAGCTTAAAATACTACTCACAATTAGTATTTACCATCTTATCAGTTGGTGTTGTCAACATAAAGAAAAGTTGAAAAATGACTTACTGAATTTGTTTTCAACATGACGAGTCTCATTCGTCGTTCTGTTGTGTTATTTTTCTCTCTTAGCGTCCAAAAACAATCGCATTCACCTTGAAACTTTCATCTATTCTTTCATAAAAAAAAATCATCAGAAATAGGAGAAAACAGAAATGGCTGAAGAAAAAGTCAGTTGCTTAGCATATTTAATTGATGAGAGAAAGAGAAAGACAAATATTGGACTTCAGTCAATATTTGTTGTCGTCACATTCACTCCAAGATTGAAGGGTGTGGGTGTGGGTGTCGGTTGAGGGTGTGGGTGTGAGTGTGGGTGGATGTGGGTGTGGGGTGTGGGGGTGGGGGTGGATGTGGGTGTGGATGTGGGTGGGTGTGGGTGTGGAGATGGGAGTGGGTGTGTGGATGTGGGTGTCAGTTTTCGTCTCCTGACTACCCACACACACACCGATCCATACTCACACTCACAGCCACAGCCATATGCACACCCAGATGCCATACCCACACCCCACACCCTCAAGGGTTATCCTATGGAGATATCCATAGGCTCTCAAGGGCTATCCTATAGGGTACCCATAGACCCTCAAAAGCTATTATATGGGGGTACCCATAGATCCTGAAGAGAGTATGGCAAGAAGAGGGTAAGGCAATAAGGGGATAATACTACAAGAGCTACCAAGGACATAAGGCCGAAGGCTAATGGACTATCAAATTACGTGCGATGTAAGAGTATGAGGTCGTAGGGCTACCTATCCATATACATAATAGCAAGTGTCTGTATGTCCGGTACCGGATGAAAAGTTAAACGTCCGTTGTCATATGTGAGAGAAAAAACAAACAGCCGTGCAGTATGCACGGGCTCTCGCTAGTATAATAAAATTATAAGTGACAATTATAAAAATTCAATGTGAAGAAAAAGAAAACAATAAGAAGAATCTTCACTAATAAGAGTTCAGATATGGTTTTCTTAGTCAATATTATTTTGTCTTATGAAAAATATTCTTACTTACGTCAGGTTCAAACACAACTGACGCGTTAGATCGCACACGTCTATATTTATATTGGATTGAACTTGTTCTTTCCACTTTGTCTTTTTCCATTGTTGTTCTTTGTTGAAAATTATATGTGCATAATCTTTTGTCGACTACTAAGAACAAGTCAATGATATGCGTTCAATACATGGAGAAAGAAAGAATCAAACATTCAGGTCTTGTCTATACTAGATAAGACAATGCCGAATTAAATCAATGCAATTCTGAAAAAAAACTTAAATTAAAATCAAGTCATCTTTTTCAGATGAATTAACGTTAATGTACGAAAATAACATGTAAGATTGTTTCACGAATAAGAAAAACACTTGTGCTTATTCGTATTTGTTCATTTTTTCTGTAACATATTTTCATACTTATGTAGAAGGAAGAATTAGAATTGAGAAGAATTCAAATTTGATGTCGTCTTGTCTTGTAAGAATTTTTGAAATTTTTCTATTAGAAAAAGAAACAAAATTTCAATTTGTTTCACCTATAGTCGTATTGTATTTTTTTTTTAAATTCTCAAACGAAGAAAATAAATCTGAGAATGCCCTTAATCTTGAAAAAAAAATTATACATAAATCTTTTTCACTGTGAAAATATTTTTCGTAACAATCTTCTCTCCACTTTTTTTTTCATTTCTTTACATCATCCACGTATAGGACTTGTTACAAGTTGTACTATTAAATCTAAAAGGAAACACTTTCAAAATTGTAAATTTTTCGAAATTTAAATTTCTTTAAATTATAAATTAAATTTAAAGGTAAATTAAATTTATTTTTAATTCACTATTTCAATCTAAAATTAATTAAAAAGTGACACATCTATTTAGAATCAACGTGCTCTTTATAAGTACGTTGCTTTTTCGAGAGAATTCATTTTGTAAATGCTGTTAAATATTGGCATAGAATATTTTTGTAAAATAAAAAAGTAACTATGACAAAGTATTTCTAGAATTTCTAAAATATGTCTTTCACCTAGAGAAAAGATATTATCTGTAATAAATGAGTAGGATTATGTGCGTTTTTCTGGAAAAATTAGATTCTGATGAAGGTTGGCAGAACGAAATATATCTAACTGTTTTCACAAAGAGAACCTTTAATCTTTACGACTTTTTCTTTACTTTGAAGCTAAGTTTGCATTATGCAAACATATGTAACAGATAGATAACACTTAGGAACATATATAGAGCACAAAAAGTGGAGTTTCCGCTCTTCGCCAATAAGACTTTCGCCAATTATTGGCGAAATTCCGAAGGATGTATTGGCGAATGTTCACTGAACTTTCACCAATTGATTGGCAAGTCTTCTGGACTTTTGCCAATACCACAATGACATCAGCAGAAGAAATGATTCACCCCATGTGAGTTAAATTAATTATTCGAGAAGTGCTCTTAGAAAAACAGGTGTAGATCCGATCCTGAGCAGTATTTTTAAAAACTAAAAACATTTCTGCGTAGAAAAATGTTTGTTGTACATATTTGGCAGGGAAAAGTTTATTATCCGATGAAAAACAAAAAAAAAATTATAGAAGAAAAAAGTCAACCTATCAAAAAGTATAATTGATTTACCCAATCTGACTCTAACTGTTTTTCGTTCATCCCTTTTTTTTTCTTATAAAACTTCATATTTTCATATTATACAATTGTTTTTTTCACAAAATATTTCTATATAGTATATTGATGGCATCTATCGATGTGATAGATTTCTATAGAATGGACTAATTTGACATCGTTTATCCTTATTATATATTGATCACAGAATAGAATATAGAATAGAAAAAACAAAATGATTATCTTATACAAGAAACACAAAAAACATTTCAAGATGACGTCTTTGTTTTTGTCTTTGATCAGAAGGAAAATGCCCAACAATATACAGTCAAACAAATACAGTATGTGACTTGTACTGCGAAATGACTAAGTAGAAATAGCAAAAAAAATCTGACATAAAAAAATCACTTGTATATATAATGGTTATAACTTATAATTGTTACTGTATGATGTAAATGAATAAATTTGTTTTATTTTATTTTTGTATTTTAGATATAAAACAAAGTAAAATGAATTTTAATACATTGTTAAAATACATTTACAATGAACCAAATATTATTTCAAAAATTAAATCATATTATGAATCTAAAAATATTGAAGTACAATGGCCAAGTTGTAATTTAACTTTAGTACAAAATCAACTATTTTTGCCATATAAAGATATATCGTTTGAAAACATCGATCGTCCACTACAATGGACAATTGGAAAAATTTTAATTTTTTATTATAATCACAAAAATATAAATAATGAAATCAAAGTAATAGAAAAAATTGTTCATGTATTCATAATGACATTAAAAATATGTCTTTTAAAATATGAAGATAGTAATGAAGTATTATCTGAAAAAAATGTACATTTAATTAAATGAATATCATTATTTCATTATTCACGTTTATTTGTTGATAATGAACAAATAGAAGATATCATAGAGGAAACTGGTTTAAAATCATTTATCCATTTACATCATCTTATTTTTAAAGACATGACTGAATTTAAAGATAACTTTATGTATATCAATAATATGATGAATGATTTTCATGTAGAATATTTTAAAAATGTTATTATGAAATCAAAACGTTTTCTATCTTTGTTATTGTTAACATATAATGAAAAATGTAATACAAATATAAATGAAGATTTATTAATTGAACAATTAAATATTGTTACAAAAGAATTAAATGTATATGATATTAAATTTAGTCCTATAGTTGGTTTAGCTGGATTAAATTAGGTCATTTATCAAGATAAACAAACATTAACTGAACATACTTGGTCAAAAATAAGAACGAATACAAGATTACTTGTAAATTTGATACATGAATTTTTTTATTTATTTCTAGAATCTTATTCTAATGATTTTTCATGTGGTACACCTCATCGACTACAAAGTTTAGAAGGTGGATATTTGTTAGAAAAGCAAATTTTTGGTACTATTAAATATAATTTTTGGTATGATGATAGTTGTTGTCAATTGATATTTGATAAAAATACATGGTTATCATCAACAAATAGTTGTTTATTTACAAGTGATATATTAGCAAAATTCGAATGTATGAGTAATGAAAATCGAAAATTTCGTAGAAATATTGAAAATATACAATTTTTTGGAATGGAACATCGTATTAATGGATTATTTACATATGAATAAATGTATATTAAATATTTATATTATAATGTATCAACATATTAGTCGAGTATTATATTCCAACAAAAGAAGTAGTATAATATCATTTGAATAGAAAAAATACAACAAAACATATTATTTTGTTGTTGAGAACATATTCACACTTATATGTTTTTTTTGTTTGTTGCTGAAATTTTTGTTTAACTTTTTTTATATACTTTGTTGACGAAATAATATCGAATAATAATAAATAAAAAATGCTTGTTTTTCATAAAAATCTAGTTTAGAAAAAAACAAAAAAAGAATCACACTGAACAAGAAACTGCACGAATGATTTTTATGATATTTGAATATTATTGTATCATATGTCAGGTTTTCAATATAAGAAAAAAAAATCTAACATTGATTTATTTTTTGGAAATATCAAAAAAAAAGAATAATAGAAAAAGACGGTTTAGTTGACATGTACAATTTTGAATTTGTCTTTTTCATTTCAAATACAATTCAAACTCGTAGAACTAATTCTAACTTATACTATAGAGAAAATATTGATCTATTTTAAATATAAAATAATACATTTTCATTTAGATATTCTTCTTAAAAGCATGAATAGTCTGTGTGAACTCTATATTTTAGTCGAATACAAGTGTCAAGCTTTTTTAATTTTTTGTTACAAACGAAAATATGATATATAGTTCTGTTACACTTTGGTATCAACAACTATGATATTATCGTAAAATAGAATAATCTTCAGTAATTAATTTACAATCATGTTTACATAATTCTTCATTTTTTGTTTTGTTTCTTAATAGACATGTCTATAGAATAAGTGAATAAAAGTGTCGTTAAACTTTTCACAACACAAGCACAACAAAGAAACAAAAATA
The DNA here is from genome assembly GCA_905250075.1 of Rotaria sp. Silwood1. Taxonomy (NCBI): domain Eukaryota; kingdom Metazoa; phylum Rotifera; class Eurotatoria; order Philodinida; family Philodinidae; genus Rotaria; species Rotaria sp. Silwood1. The sequence goes on along the minus strand of CAJNOP010001901.1, from coordinate 12,722 downwards.
AATCAGTTCTAAACTCTTATTAATAGTAAACAATTAAGAAAAATTAATAACGATTATTAATAATATTTTTTTTTGATAATTGCTATATTTATTTTATGACGAATTCGCCTTGAGGCGCTGACCGTCTTATCACAAACTGTGCGATTAGTCCTGAAGGACTCTTTACACAGAAACTATCAATATAACACTATAACAATATGAGGATATAGATGAATGAATGTTAGAAATAAAGTGGGTATAGTAGTAGTAAGTGAATGACTTAGCTAGAAACAAATTGACATAGTTGATCAAAAAAGGTAGAGCTGTCCGTATCAAGAAACGCTGAAAGTCGATTGTTTGGTCGACCAGCAGGCATATTCCGTAAGTAAGCTTTAATTCGATAATGATTATAAAGCATATTAAATAGATGTTTATTTTGTAATACAGAATCGATGAGTATTGGTTCATGTTGTTAGATGCATTTCATTCGTTTCGATAAACATTTTTTGAATCGTTGTTCGATTATAGGTAGCTTGAAGTGGTCATGTAGACCATCTGTTGGACATTGAAATAGGCAATAGATCAATCTCAGGCATCTTCGATAAAAAGCTGCTACTCGATTACGAGATGTACTTGAGAATAGACAATAGATCGTTGATAACATGTATAGGTGGGGCCAGACATACATGTTGAAAAATTTAATTTTTAATTTTAGAAATGATGGGAATTGTCGATGAATAAATTTTAATATCGTGTACGCTTTTCTTAACTTAATAAATTGAGCATCTATCATGATGCGGAAGGATAACTTACCGTCAAGATAAAGTCCGAGATATTTGAACGATTTCTTTTGTATTATTTTTACACCATCATAGTAAATATCTAACTTGGGACTTTGCACTGCCCTATGATAGTTGACAAGTTCAGTTTTCTTCGGATTTAATGGTTGATGCCAGTCGTTCGCATAGTTCCGTAAATTTCGCATATCATTGTTAATGTTCTTCTCAATTTCAATGACTTGATGTTTAAATTTTAGATGCATTGATGAAGTATAAACGATTGCTATATCGTCGACATAGGCATGAACATTGGTCGGATTAGCAAAAATTTGTGGTAGATCATGATGACTAATTACATACATAACTGGACCAAGACAACTGCCTTGAGGGGCACCACGTTCGACGTTGATTAATACTGACTCTATACCACCATAGTCAATTTTTAGAGAACGACATGTGAAATAATTTACAATCCACGCTAGGGTATCCCTTTAGCACGTGCTCCACCGTTAATTAATAGTATCACTATAACTGGTGCTCCTTTTCATAGAAAAAATGCTCCACACACTAATTAGTGTGTGGAGCATTTTTTCTATGAAAAGGAGCACCAGCTATAATGATACTATTAATTAACGGTGTAGCACATGCTAAAGGAATACCCACGCTAGATAGGCAGATGGACAGTTAAGTTTATTCAATTTTAGGACCAGTTCCTGCGGCCATAATTTATCAAATGTTTGCATGAAGTCAATGTATATCACTGGAGTAAATGTATTGTGACGCAGAGATTGAGTAATTTGTTGTAGTAGACAGTTAACCCGTGATGTTGTGGCCTGATGCGGTCTTGCGCCGGATTGTTGAACAGGTAAAATGTTCATACTTGTTGACCTTCTATTAAATCTGAGAAGGAATAGCTTTTCATAGATTTTACTAAATACTGGTAACATTGAGATCGGGCGCAACTGGTTTGTAGTCGGTGCGGGATTGTCACTTTTATTAAGACATATGGTAAGTGCTACTTTCCATTCGCTACCCCAATGAGCTGAACAGAAAAGTTCATTATACGCGTGTGCAAGCATGACGTGGAAGTGAGATGGTAGTTCTTTTATCATTTTGTTTGACACTTGATCAAATCCGGATGAGTTTTTATTTTTCAAGGATCGAATAGTATTTTTAATATCTTGTTCATTAAATTGAAGATCTGACTGCTTGGATATTAATCTAATGTCATCTTTATCGGCTGTACTGTAAAGTTGCCATAATTCGTTAGCTTCTCTGTTAAGTGTATTTGCCATGTTTAGTACTGATTGAGCATGACGTTCGGCAAAATGTTGAGCTAGGTTCCTGACGCTGTCTTCCGGTGATCGATGTATTGTACTTTCTTCGGTAATAGCAGCACATTCGACAGATTTCTTTTTGTTCAGCTTTTTCACCGTATTCCAGAATATAGTTGGGTTTGGTGAAGCAACGTTTGGTATAAATTGTTCCCAGCTCCTTTGCCGATGGGTGCGAAGTTCTTGTTTGATCAATACATTCCATGACTGTAATCTTAATCGATCTTCTTCTTACTTTTTATGTCGAAATCGATTTTGAAGATAGTGCTTGCGATGAAGTAGAATTCGTAGTGATAATGGGATGGATGGTCTTTTTCGCTTGACTTCCTGCCACACTGTTATCCGCATCTTAAGAGCAGCAAGAAATTGTTGAAAATTAAGGAACCAATTGTATGTATTATTAGAATCGTTCATCGCAATTTCTTGTTCATCTTGTAGCTGGTCATATAGAACATTGAGAATATTTGAATATAATTTCCAATACGTGCGCGGTACAAAGAGCTTGTTATCTAATACATTGAGACGAAAAAATTTTGTTAATATAGGTAGAGATGATCACTGCTTGTATATTCTAAAGATTGACTTTCTGATGTTTCAGGAACTTCACTAGATATAATGAGATCGATAGTTGTATCTGAACATAGAGATGTTTTGATACCAGTATTGAGCACGTTCAACTTGTGTTTGTTGAGCCAGATGGCTAAGTCGCGTTCTTTTGTATTCACTTGCGGGCACCCCCAATCCGGATGCTTGGCATTTAGATCACCTACGATGATAATGTTTTTCGATTCTTTAAGTAAGGTAGACATTGTAGTTAATGGGAGTTGATCTGTCGCTGGTGAGTAAATGCTTGCAACAACGAATTGTTGACGTTCAATTGTGACTAGAGCAGCAATGATATTTGGTTCGTTTACATCCATTAGTTGGCATTTCAATCTCTTGTCTATGGCAAGGATAACACCACCATGAGGATTTGTGCCTTGTTTTGTATACACATTGTACGAGAAGAGAAGCTGCTTAATTATTTTATTCAGAACCACTATGCCAAGTTCATTGAGAGAGATTATTGATGGATAATAAACGTTCACCATGTCAATGAGATCAGCTTGATTTGAATAAAAATAACGAATATTATAATGTAACATTGAAAGCCAACTTGATGTTATTTTAGGTTGATGATATTGTTGTTGCCATCAATCCGACAAATCTTGAATATTTCGTGTCCAGCACCATTCTTGTAACGTTTCAATTCCAATTTGTTTTTGATGATCCGAGAGTTCATATAAAAGAGGTAATAGCTTGTCAGTTAATTCGATGAATTTGTATCTATTGAACTGCAGTGGCATTGAGTTATTGGTGAGAGACATTTGTTGTTGAATTGTCATTGTGATCAGATGCTAGTTGTAGGCTGCGATAATTCAATTGATGTTTATGGTTCACCAAAATTTCGGTGATTTTGATGCTAAATTTTTTAAAATTTTCTTGTATATTGCGATACTATGCTTCCTAACTCTTGAATTGATGGAAGAATTAATTCATTGATAATGTTTCCCATTTCAAATTGATGATCAGTACAGACGTTTATTTTCTTTGCGATATCACATAGCTGTGATGACAGACGAGAAGAGAATTCGTCTAACCGACGTTCCATTTTATTCAAGAAAGAAGATAAGGTGTATTCAATATCTTTGTGTGGTTGTTGTTCACGTTGATTTAGGATTACCTGAGCATATGATCTTTGAGACGATTCGATAGATTGGCGTGGTATGTAGCAAGATGAATGGAGTTGGTTGCAATTTCGTAATGCTGGATAATCACTTCCTTGAAAAACATATTGTTGTTGTTGTTGTTGTTCAGCACGCACCAATAGTTCTGCTCTTTGTATCTTCGCCTGCTCTACAAGTGCACGACGTTTTTCTTGTACTACTGGACATGCTGAATGACCGGATATGTGATCACCGCCACAATTGATACACCTTTCATGATTGGGACAACCATATTCAAGTGAATGTTCTTCTGCACATCTTGGACATAAACGAGGTAGAGAACAGCTTTTTGTTGTGTGATCATGTCGTAGACATTTTAAACATTTATTAATACGTATTGGTAGATGGTACGATTTTACTGAATGAATCATACTACCTGTATTTATTTTTCCGAATTTAATAAGTGTTTTAACTTCTTCGATAGATTTGAAATCGGCTCTTGTTATCGAGGCGACCCTTGACTGTCATGTTATCTTCCAATCATCTACTTTGCTACATTTAGCGTGATCATCGTCGTTATACTATTGCTCAACGTCTAGTGTGACTATTACTCTTTGTTCTATTGTTCATCATGTCTAGCGTGATCACCATTCTTTGTACTATTGTTTAGCATATGACCCTCTCCTATAAATACGCACGCTTTTTCATTTTTTTGATAATAAACTGTATAACCAGTGCTAACAATTGGTACACTAGGCCGGCTTCTTGAGTTTCAAGAAGATTTATAAATCGGACTACTACGAAATTTACAAGACAAAATATTTAACATTAGTTTGTATGGTACAAACAAGAACTAGTTTAGATTTGTCGAAATTAAGTATGCATCAAGTAATATCGAATCAAACAAGAGAAGATAAAGCGACTCCATCAAGTATCCTAAATCAAAATAACAATATGGAGAATTCATATATTACAAATATATCATGCCAGTCAATTAAAACAGACTCATCAACGATGAAAATCAATTCACCATTGTTCACTTCTACCGATGCAACAGAAACGAAGATGATCGCATCAGCAGAACCTGATAATCAAATGTTAAGAACTATTCTGACTTCATCACAAGTCCAACTAACAAACCACTCAATCAATAACAATGAAGATAAAGAATTAGCTAGAATTCCTTATTGTAATGGTAAAACGAACTAGGGTGTGGGTGGGGTGTGTGGGTGTATGAGTATGGGTGTGGGTGTGGGTGTGAGTGTGGGTGTGAGTGTGGGTGTGGGTGTGGGTGTGGGCGTGAATCAAAGCAGAGTATCTACACCCACACCTACACCATCACCCACACCCACCCACACCCAAAATAGGTTTAAATTTAATATAATTAACGATATTCTATTTAAAATTATTTTCTACAACATTTTTTCATTATTTACAAAGGGTTATTCTCCATTACCTGCTCTCGACGATTTAACTATACACGAATGGCATAATTTAACTTCTAGCACGGATCAATGTATAGAATTTTGTCAACATGTTAGCTTATTACATGTTTATCCAACCAAACCATGTAAAAAAATGCACAATAATTGGTATTTAGGGTCCTCTTCAACATCAAACGATCAAGGCAAATGGCGTTGTAGTACATGTAAGTGTTCTCGTTCATTACGTGATGCTACTTTTTTTCAAAGAATCGGCTAACAATACAACAAATTTTGGATTTAATATTTTACTGGTCACAAGGTTTAGATTCATATAAATTTATCAGAAAAAATGTTCAAATATTAGATTATGCAACAATTGTTGACTGGAAAAATTTTATGCATGATTTATGTGGTGAATATTTCATTCGTCTTCCAGCTATTATTGGCGTGGTTAATCATGTGGTGGAAATCGATGAAAGTGCATGGACGAAACGAAAATACAATCGAGGTCGTCTAGTAAATACTCAGTGGGTATTTAGTGGTATCGATAGGAATACTCGTGTGTGTATTTTGCTGTCGTTCTAGATCGCCGTGATGCTGCTACGTTGCTGCCTATTATTCATCAATATATTTTACCTGGCACAACAATTTACAGTGATCAATGGCGAGCTTACAATGCAATAACAAACGGCAGAGATTGACCTGATCGTTATGTTCACGGAACGGTTAATCATTCACGCAATTTCGTCGATCCGTCTACATAATATATCTTAGAAATATTCGAAATATACAATATTCTGGTCTGGAACATGGTGTTAATAAAAGACTTACAGAGGATTACAAAAATATTAAATACGTCTGTTATAATATATCATTATACCCCAGGTTCAATAAAACGGCTCGTAATATGGTATGATGGATAACGACGCAATAAGGCCAAAATTAATGCAGTAATTCGCCGTTTTATAGCCCTTTCAGATCGGATAAGACGCCATTTCCGACGACCGGAATGATCGACCCGTGACTAGTCAGATGCTATATTCCAGGAGAAAATATTATTTGTTGAGAACATATTCACAATAGTTTATGTTTTTTTTCTCTTTTATATATTTATTTAACTTTTTACGTGATTTGTTGAAGAAATAAGATTGAAAAAAATAAATAAATAAATATTTTTTTTTCATATAAATTTTGTTTTGAAAAAAAATCACATCGAAGAAAAAGCTGGACAAATGATATTGATGACATTTATATAGTGTCTCATATGCCAAGGTTTCAATATAAGAAAGAAACATATAACATTGATTCAGTTTAAGAAATATGATGAAAAAAAACGAAACAATAAAAGAAGATTCTATTATTGACATATACAACAAGTAACGCGACGCAAGCGTCGCTAACCCTCTACTGAAAGGATGTAATTTCCTTGAACATATGGTACTCACGAAGAAGAAGATCACAGAACTAATGTGCTGGTATGCATCTATAAAAAGATAAATAGTTCTCATCACCATGACCCGCTTGCTAATTGATTGGGTTTGATTTAACCATCCTGGGGGTGTGGATGTGTGTGGGGTGTATGTATGGGTGTGGGGTGTGGGTATGGGGTGTGGGCGTGTGTCTTCACTTCATCCATACTCAGACACACCCCACACCCACCCACCCACCCACACCTCACGATGGTTAAATCAAATCCAATCAATTAGCAAGCGAGCCATGGTGACGAGAACTATTTATCTTTTTATAGATGCACACCAGCACATTAGTTCTGTGATCTTCTTCTCCGTGAGTACCATATGTTGAAGGAAATCACATCCTTTCAGTAGAGGGTTAGCGACGTTTGCGTCGCGTTACTTGTTTTTTTGAAAAAACTCATCAAATTTAAAGAGTTTAAACTAGTTGTGATGAAGAACATTCTCGAATTCTATCATTTTGAAAATAGTCTGGGTAGAGGAACCTTAATATAGTTGAAGAATCAAAAAATAGATGTTTTGAAAAATATTAGCCGCCTTTCAACACTAGATTTCTCTAGAGCGAGCACCCTTAAATGATTCGCTAGATATTTAAATGTTGTACCGTCATCAGAAGCAGACCTCGAATTTCAGTTGCTTATCCTTGATTAAGTCTGATTAAGCTTAATACAGATATATGATCATGTTCAGTTGTTTGGGATGTCATATTTTCTTATCCTGAACTCTGACTTCCCTGAATAAAACGGGGAGACAAACATTTATGCCTTTTTAAGTGCGATTTGTATTGCTATATGACTGTTTCTTTAAGAAAACGAAATTAGATATCGTTTAGTTGTTTCCGTTTGTTCAGCGAGTTCAGTAGCATGACCAAGTGGCGACCACCCTAAATCAGAATAACTTGAAAAAAATATATTTTTTTCAAAATTATAGGATTTCGCACAGCTTCTTGAAATCTTTAGGATGGCACAACTACATCTATTTTTGCTTACGACACAACAAGCAAATAACGCCCTGCTAGCATTCACAAATTCTTTACTGGATAGACTATATTACGTCAAATGTCTAATAAGGAATTATTTTGGTTCAAGAATCAGATCATTTGACAATTTCTGTAGCTGCCTCAACTTTCACTTATACTTACGATAAGCCTTCTAAATCAACGTCTAGTCGTTCGTCGGCCTCCCTCCGGTCGGCCACTCACGACTAGCCGTTTCCATATATGGTTTATTTTTCTGCCTACCATTCGTCACATTAGTACTCTGATACGCAGAAAAACTAGTTTACTCATGACGTATCGATATGTAATCAAAAATCTCCAACATTTAAATAATGTTGTCTACTTTTCGTCATGGTTTTCAACTTCTTTTTATTTTAACAAAATGATATGTTGCCGAATTTGTTTTCAAATCACCATTAGTTAAGTTTTTCTGAGAATCTCCCTAAACTGCTTCAGACTCATTTCAAAATTATGCTCTAAAATAGCCTTCTAAGTCAACGTCTAGTCGTTCGTCGGCCTCCCTCCGGTCGGCCACTCACGACTAGCCGTGCCCATATTTAACACCATTAAATTGTTCGATATTACTTCAGGTTTGAAGCGAATAGATGCATCCCGTTTGAATTCCTTTCGAAAATTTACTGAGCATATGTTAATATCCTCATCAAGAAGAAACTAAAAAAAGAGAACTATTTATAAACTGCTACAAATAGAGTACATTACATTGTCGCTTAGAAAAGATTTTCGTCTATTTTAAATGTTATTTTACATTTGATGCCTACGAAGAGTCAATAACTGGACTTCAAGTGACCACTTCGTTTTCTACATATGTATGTATAAATCTTACCCAAAGACCTGGCGTTTTGTAATCAACAAGGAAAAATACTTATATTAAAAGCAATCTCGAGCATGAATTCGCGACCCTCGACTATCCTTAAGTCAAGCTTAAAATAACAAGGAATTCATTCAAAGAAGTTTTAAAAAGGCCAAAAAGACTTCGATTAACTTCGAATTCGCATTTTCCATGCTCGATAATGATCAGCCAAGTTTTATAGAAAACAATGATACATTAATTTATCATTAATTAATAACTGTCAATATTGGAAAGCTGAACTTAGATTTGCATTCCTCATAGACGATTCTCTTCAGTAGAGTTTTACTGAAGACAGTTAATATTACTGACTATTACTTATTTGATAAAAACAACTGAGTTTTGACTTATCGATCTTGGATTAAACTTATTAAGAAAAGTATAAAAGTAATTTCTAATTGTTTATTAACTTGTTATTAAAATCACATTTGATTCAGATTTGCTATATTTTCCTTCGATTACTTTTCGTAGAGTTTTTTATAGACTATCAGAAGCTTTTCATATCAATCTAGCCGACACCGTTTTCGCATTGGCTAGGGTGCACAAATATACAGACAGACTTTAGAATCAGTCATACATGTAGAACTGCAAATTTATTGTATGTTATATCATCTCTCTCCTTCAATCTAAGAAAAAAATCATTGTTTTCTTAAAAAAACCTTCCGTGGCCAAAAACTCATTTCAAAAACTTTTACGAAAACTCATGACGGACTCAGATTTCTCAATCTCTGAAGTCTTTGGTCAAACCTTATAGCAAACAGTTTTTTTCGTAAAAAACTCTTTCCTTGCCTAAAAAGGTCTCTCTCAAAAACTAATCACGGATTCAGATTCGTCGACCTCGAAGGCGTTTGTTCAAACTTTATAAAAAAAACGTCTTTTTTTACCAAAAAAATGATTTCAAACAATTTTCAAAACTAATACTACCAATCGATTCTTCGACCTCGGAAACGTTTGATCAAACTTTATAAGAAAAACATTTTTTTTGCTAAAAAACCTCTCTTTTTCGTAAAAAACATCTATTAGAAAAAATTTTCAAAAACTAATGTCACCATTCGATTCCTTGATCACAAAAACCCATGGTAAAGATTTTTACGATTTGTGAAACACTAGTCTAGTTGATATACGCATCTCTATTTTCTGATTGGTTAGGATAGACAGGCGGAGAGACGGACAGACAAACTTTAAGGATATTTACCGCCGTATAACCCTTTCTTTTAGAAAAGGGAACAAGCGTAAACAATAATACCTGATAACAAATAAAAAAGAAATCTAATTGGCTGATTTGTCTCCTCCTCTGAAATCCCATTGGTTGAAACCACAATGTCAAAAAATCGTATTGGTCGAAATCCCGACCAAAAAGAACCTTAGTGTGTCAAATTACAGGGCAAAGAAATCTGATTGGCTGATTCGCCCCCCTCCCTGAAATCCCATTGGTTGAAACCGCAATGTCAAAAAATCCTATTGGTCGAAATCCCGACCAAAAATAACCTTACTGGGCTGAATTACACAGTAAAGAAATCTGATTGGCTGATTTGCCTCTCCGCCCCTCCCCTCCTGAAATCCCATTGATTGAAACCGCCATGTCAAGAAACCTTATTGGTCGAAATCCCGACCAAAAATAACCTTACTGGATCAAATTACAGGGCAAAGAAATCTGATTGGCTGATTCGCCCCCTCCCTGAAATTCCATTGGTTGAGACCGCAATGTCAAAAAATCCCATTGGTCGAAATTTCCGACCAAAAATAACCTTACTAGGCCAAACTATAGGCAAAATAAATCTGATTGGCTGATGTGCCCTCCTTCTGAAATTCCATTGGTTGAAACCGCAATGTCAAAAAACCGTATTGGTCGAAATCCCGACCAAAAATAACCCTACTGGGCCAAAGTACAGGCCAAAGAAATCTGATTGGCTGATTTGCTCCCCTCCCTGAAATCCTATTGGTTGAAACTGCAATGTCAAAAAACCCTATTGGTCGAAATCCTGACCAAAAATAACCTCATTGGGCTTTTGTTGTAAAATAAGTGATATGAGAGGTCAAAAAAACTTCTTTTCGTTCTGTGCGAACGAACGAACGAGGTTACGAAGTTACGAAGTTACGAACGGACAAACTTTGCTCGGTGTATGACCCTCCTTTCAGTAGAGGGAATTATAGAGAAAATACTTAGCTATTTAAAAATTAAAAATAATAGATTTTTATTTAGATGTTTTTATTCAAATAAATGAATTATGTGAGTAAACTGTATTATTTTAGCCAAATAAAAATGTCAAGATTTATTTTGTTTTCATTTTCTAAACGACGCATATGATCTATAATTTTGTTACATTTTCATATTAACAACTATAACATTATCGTAAACTAGAATAATTTCATAATTAGTTTAGAGTCCTAATTACATATAATTCGTCGTCTCATTTTTTTGTTTCTTTTTAACAAACATGTGTACAATAAGTTATTGAAACTGTCGTTAAAGTTTTAATACCATAAGTATAACAAATAAATAAAACATTAGTTCTCAACTTTTATTTAATAGTAAAGAAGCAGAAAAAAAATGCATAAACATTAATTAATAATATATTAATAGCCTTGTACTTCAAGAAAAGCTGTTAGCGCAATCTCTGCGGGATTAAAATGTGAAACACGATGCAGCTGTTGTTACTAGTAACACGAATATGTTTTCTTGGATATCTTCGGATCCGTTAATAAATCATTGTTTATTAATTCCTCTGGAGCTGCAAAAAGGAAGCAGTTGACTTATTTCCATGAAATTCTAGCGACATTTATTCGTGCTTCATATAAGAACAGGTCTATCTATTTCTGTAATGGATACTGGGTTTTCTCTGTCACGGTCTGTGATGGGTATTGGGGTTTCTCTGTCACGGTCTGTGGGGAGGAGGGAGTGGGTCCAAAATTTCTACCCTCTACACTTCAACACTCCTTTCAGATCGTGTTTCACAAAAATAAAAGTTACGATAATGACTCATATTTTTATTCATACAGAAGATTGATGGTAATACCTCAAATTTAAAAGAAGAAATCATTAAATTGCACTACCAACATGAATATTTTTGACAGAAAAATTAGAAAATTTGCGAATTTCATATGAAATTTCCATTTAAGATAGAAAAGGAATGTATGAACATAAAATATTACCAGAAAATCTTGTATTCGGACTACCGATACAAATTCTTTTACATCGGATCTTTGTGACTTAAATTTAATGGAAAGAAAAAAGCATTTATTTAGAATTAGATAGATTTTTATTTACGATATTACTTAGTAACTTTTAAATGGAAACAATTTTGCAAAAATATTATGATTAAGTCACATAAAATGTTCAAGAATATGAAATTTTATAATGAAAAAGTTTAAACTTACATTATGCAACACAATTTTTTGTTTTGGTAAAAGTCAGCCTACATTCTTATAGAATAGAACTTTTCAGGATCTGAAAAATAGATTATTTCATATTTGTATATGTTAACATGAGAATATGTTAATAAAAAGAAAACAGACTTTTGATTGTTGAAATTTTTCAAAGACGAATGTTCACGAATGTTTATGTAATAAATATTTTACTTTTATTTTTATGACGTACGTACTTGGTAGAGATTCTTTAGAATGGTGAGACTCTTAAAATCAAGATTAATTCGTAATTATGGAAGTTGAAAGAAATATCAAGGAAATACTGAGAGACTCATTTATTCTAACGTAACCGTGAAATTTATTTTTTTAAATCTAAAATATAATATAATTTCTGTAATGAATACTCAAATCAAGAGCAAAGGAACGTTTCAAAATTGAATAAGATTCAGCAAAAGTTTATTCTTTACCGAAAAATCCCTTCTTATAAATCGTTATGAGATCAAATAACGAATTTTAGTTGATAAACTCTTTCAGACTATATAGTGTTTTGCTCTTGTTACGAAAAAATACTGTGTTCTCTGATTCTGTTTAGTGTCGAATATATTTCTAAATATGTGAGAAAAGATGAAAATTTCAAGAAAACACAGGAATAATTTAATTTAAATTGAAAAATCTATTCATGATATGGTTTATCTTTAGTATATGATGGGCGATGCGAGATGTTAGTGTAAGTATGCATCTGAAGAACTTAAAATAGCTCGATATACACTTACACTTAATCTACATCGTCACCTATG
>CAJNOP010001900.1:180-22190 GCA_905250075.1 Rotaria sp. Silwood1 | reverse complement strand
AAATTGAATTTTAAGATTTTTCAATGTAAAAATCGCACTTTCATTTTATAGATATATTATTTTGTTTTGATACATATTATCTGAAAAACCTTCATGTTAACTATATGATAGCTATCGCTTTGTTTATCATTTTATGAAGAAAAAAGGAACTGTCTAGCTTGAAATTTGAATTCAACTGACTTTTCAAATTTCAAGTTTGATATCGTATATGGAATAATGAGAGCATAAAGAATTCTCTCATTCATTTACAAAATATATAAATACACAACAATGGTTACTTTTTATTTGATCATGAAAGAAAGGCTATGCATACGCTTAAGTCGAAAGAAATACAGAATACAACAGAAAATTGACTATGTTTGTTTTCTGTGATTATTTTCCAAATGACGAAATTTATTGAATTAAATAGAATCTATTGATTTATGTAAGAGTACATAATTTTGCATTGACCGTAGTGAGCAAGAAATCGTAATATTTTAAAAGAAAAAATTCATTGTACTTAGTTGATAACTTTGTTGAATGAGTACAATATTACTAGGAAAAAAAGCTATTTACTATCTAAATATAGGCATATATGCAACATCATAATGCAAACTACTTTAACATTAGAATCCACGAGGAAATAACTAGAAAAATAACATTTTTATGATAGTACCTATGCTAGATATATATATATACATATTCTTTTTATGTACGTCCAACTTCAGATATATGAAACGAAGTCTACTGAATTTTCTAGAAGAATTCATCTAAATTTGGATGCATTTGATTTTATTAGCTTTGCAGTTATATTTATTGGTCTGGACTATTAGTACATTCTATCTCAGTAATTTTCTCCGTTTCAATTCTCAGAATTATGGAAAATATTTTGGTCTTTTCTGCAACAAAGTCAGATAGGCTTTCTTGTTTACAATAAGAAATGCATAATAACAAGAGTTAGAGCACTAACATAACAAAATATCTTATGCGAGACATTATAACATTGAAAACTTAGATAGTTAAATATTTCCTTAAGTTAATAAGTATAACACGAAAGTAGAATGCACGTAATGCAATATTTCTATACATGGATGAATATCATTGAAAAAAAAGCGAGTCATTTTCATGCGTACATTAATATCTTTCTTATGTTTATTTTCTAGAAAGTTTTCAAAGATTATTTTCTAAGTCTCAAAGAAACATTGATTCACAAAAAATAAATCAATAAGGTTATGTGTATTTTTTTTCTTGCTGATTTAATTCACTATTGAATTGTACATATCACAGAACTATAAGTTTGTTTTAAAGTACTGATACGTGCTAAAAAATGACCTTAAGTAAAAAAATTTTTTCGATATTTGTGACGAAGTATATATCCTGTTCAGTTCTCTACATTTATATAAATATTATGAGACATGAAAATATGTTTAATAAGTAGAAAAAATCATTGTTTTCCTACGACTAGTCATTATATAATTACAACTTTTATTACTTTATCAAAATATGTAAAACTTAGAAAGCCAAAACGTGTAACGGAAAAATGAATGAACTTAAAAGAAAACACATTTTTTCCTCAGTGCGAATTGCACTGATGCACAACGTAGACCATCATCTTAATAAAGTGTTTTAATTGTTTAATTTCATAATCTTTTCACAAATGTTCTTACTGATACCGTACATTAATAGCTGATAAATAAAACTGACGCACTAATAATAAAATGGAATATTCAAAACAAGATTGATCAAAAAAACCGATATTTTTCATACTACACTCGATTTCATCAAATTTTAGATCTAAACTGAGAGAAATACACAATTTTTATTTATGCGTCAAATGCGTAGCTTTATGCAGTTTTAAAAGCACTTGTCCTAATGATAAACTAGAACTAACATAATATGATTTCACTTAGAATCGATCAATTAGTAAATGAAATTAAAAAACCTATTTAGAAATTCAGAAGTTAGAGTAGTGTGGAAACAGTTACGTAAAAAGACTCTAATCAATTTGTTTATAGTGTAAAAGATCGTATCTATTTTAAATGAATGGAGTTTGTGTGTATAAGCAAATGTCTGAATAATTGGAAGACACGAAGATCATGATAAAAATATGATTGCTTGTAGATAAAAAATTATTCTGTATAACAATCATGAATTCTTATGTAATATTACAAGTTACCATAAATTTGTAGATCAAGTTACATGCGTTCATCTTATATTTTTCATTCCTGTTTTTTTAAAGGATCTATGTTTGCCTGTATTACACAGTATGAATGTAAAAAGAAATTGCGAATATTTCATCTAGCAATTATCATTGAGGAAAAAGAATTTTGTATTAATATTTATAACTTCTAGCTTTATCTCAATCAGATGAATTACATTTCTATCTTCTAATTCTAACTATTCAACTTAATTCAAATTAAAAGTTTAATTTTATTGACATGGTTGCAGAATGTAATCAAAATTCTGATCGTATTCTAATATAGTGGAATTCTATTTTTGACTATTATATAAAATATAAGCACTTATTAAGCAAAGATTTCTTCATTTATTCTTTTAACTGAAAAGATGTATATGTCATATCGAAGTTACTTCGATATATAAAATATTTACATTAATTCACACTGACTCAAACAAAGACTAATAGATAAAACAATTATCTACTCAAATATTTGACATATATATTGTTTTCACTTTTATAAGTATTAATAAATCGTATTTTTTATCAATAAAACACAAGAAATAAAACTACGCTTTCATTGATTTCTAATTTAAATCTTCTGAAATTATTTTTTCATATAGATTGATAATGGAATGTTTTCATATTGTACAAAAATTAAAACTAAAACGATGCGATAGATTTTATTCTTTTCTTCTTTGAAAGTCTTATCTCTGAACAAAAAAAAACCAACACAGAAGTTTTAATTATTGTAAAAGTAGAACAATTACATTTAATAAATATGTTTACAAAAAATTAGATATTTCTTCTGATCGTATCAATTAAATTACAAATATCTCATGAATTTCTTAGCAGCATGAAATCCATTTTTATTTCTACTCCATACTTCTGTTTCATTTTAGTACCAATGCGTGCAAGTTCCATTGATATTCATCCGAATGCAACATGGTCACAGAATGGTCTCACTGTTGCTGGAGGAAATGGCATTGGGAGTGAAACCAATCAACTCTATTTCCCTTGGGGTTTGTACGTCGACGATGATCAAACGATTTATGTCGCTGATTGCTGGAATCACCGTATTGTGGAATGGAAATCTGGTGCAACGAATGGGAAAGTAGTTGCTGGTGGAAATGAACAAGGAAATGGAGCTCATCAATTATGCTACCCATATGATGTGATTATCGACAAAGAGAGCGATAGTCTCATCATCTCCGATTATGAGAATAACAGAGTAGTTCGATGGCCTCGTCAAAATGGTATTCGTGGAGAAACAATTATTTCGAATATCTCCTGCTTCAGTTTGACAATGGACGAAAATGGTTTTCTCTATGTCGTTGACGACAGAAAACATGAAGTGAGACGATATAAAATTGGTGATACTCAAGGAACAGTGGTTGCAGGTGGCAATGGAAAAGGAAATCGTCTCGATCAACTCTACGACCCCCGCTACGTATTTGTCGATCGAGATAATTCAGTTTATGTGTCTGATCTCGGAAATGATCGTGTTATGAAATGGGAAGCAGATGCAACACAAGGCATTATCGTAGCCGGTGGCCATGGACAAGGAAATAGTCTTACACAATTGGATCGTCCTAATGGAGTCGTTGTCGATCAATTGGGTACTGTCTATGCGACTGATTATTGGAATCATCGGATCATGCGTTGGCCAAAAGGAGCCACACAAGGAACTGTCATTAATGGTGGAAACGGTGAAGGATCACAGTCGAATCAACTCAATGGTCCCGTAGGTTTATCATTCGATCGACATGGTAATCTCTATGTCGCCGATTACGAAAATCATCGAGTACAAAAATTTGAAATCGCATTAACTCAATACGATGATTAATTTCTTTTCCTCTTTCAAATAAATCGTGATTGAACAGAAAAATGCATTCAAATTGATTGTGTTCTCCCACGCGCGTGCGTGACCCGGAACCACCCTAGTGGAGCCATGGCGAGTATAATGCTCATGTACGCGCGGGAAGACCCACATCATCCACATGCACCCATTCGATGCCATATGTCAGTGAGTCTGGGGGCCCGATCGTGTTGCCATAGACACCAAAGCAGTTCCTGACCGGGCTTTTAGGGACTACCCGGAAGTCCTTCTTATAACGCGAAATCCTAATCTCAATGTACCTCACTCACCCTAGCTAGTCTCATCTCAACGAAGAAAAGAAAAAGAAAAAAAAAATTAACTCACCCGTTGATGTTGAATGATGAAATATTTAAAAGGAAAAGAAAAACATGAATATAAAAGATCACAAGAGGACTTACCACCCTCTGTATGATCCAATAAAGAAAAAACAAGAGGAAAAAAAAATAAAAACTGATACCTACATTTTTTTATTGCCTTGATTTGAATTGAATTGTATAATTTTGTACCGTTGCAGCCAATCTAAAATATAAAAAAAAAAAGATTAGAATTTAATTCAATAAATTGAATGATTTTTACATGGAAAATCATTCATACTTATACGTTAAAAAGTCGATAATTTTCTTTTTTTGTTCTCGTCAGAGAGTGATGAAAAGATGATAATAATCAAGCTATCATCTACAAACATATACATTTAGATAAGTTCAATCACAAATATCTAAACGTATGTGTATGGATAACGCTTAATTGATATACACATGGATTATGTCATATTATTATCGATCATCAATAATAACATGCACGATAAGTTACGGAGGAGAGAAAGAAAAGGGGCCATCCATAAAGGACGTCCAGGTAAGGAGGGGGGGGGGGGGAGAACAGGACGGGGGGGGGGGGGGGGGGGTTGAGCTAACCTGGACGTCCAGAAAGTCATTGAAAAAATTTCCTTTTTTTCTAAAATTTTCGAGAAATTTTGAAGGCTAATTTGTGGTAAACAGCATTTTTTAGGGTGTGGGTGTGGGTGTGTGTGGGTGTGGGTGTGGGTGGGTGTGGGTGTGGGTGTGGGTGGATGTGGGTGTGGGTGTGGGTGTGTGTGGGTGTGGGTGGGTGTGGGTGTGGGTGGCTGGGTGTGGGTGGGTGTGTGGGTGTGGGGTGGGTGTGGGTGTAGGTGTGAGTGGACTAAGAGCAGACCCACACCAACCCCACACTCACACCCACACCCCACACCCCCACCTCCACCCCTACCCCCACCCACACCCCACCCCGACAACTCGGACATTTTTGACTGTGTAAAATGCGTTTAAAGACAAAACGCATCAATTTCAATTTTCTGACTGCTTGGGATGGATCAGTCGGAAAGAAATGCTTGAAGACTAAAAGCTAGAACACATAAAATCGATGTAAATAGTGATGCTAAACCACAGAATATTTTCATATCAATTTGTTCATAAGCAATGTGATAAATTACATTTGACACGTTCATATGAAATTTCATCATTGATCATATATTCGTCCTTCCAAGTTTTCGACTCGACGTCTTTCAGGTTCATAAGTCCAGTGAATATTTGAATAGAACAATGGTTAAGCTTTCAAAACAAAATTTTGAAATCTAAACAGTACAATTGAAAAATCGAATGAATCGTTTATATGCCATTCAAAATAATGGTTAAATTATTATGAAGATTTTTTTGCATTCTGCTTTATCTAAGTTTTAAAACTCAAATTCGTTCATCAAAGAATTTACACTACTGAATGTCGTC
This sequence comes from Rotaria sp. Silwood1, assembly GCA_905250075.1. NCBI lineage: Eukaryota > Metazoa > Rotifera > Eurotatoria > Philodinida > Philodinidae > Rotaria > Rotaria sp. Silwood1. The sequence continues at coordinate 16,399 of CAJNOP010001900.1, read as the reverse complement.
TTTTCTCCAATGCCTTTATTCGCAATTTGAAATAATTCAGTGATATGTTCGAGTGGATAATAGCGACCATGGATGGGTGAACGTGTTGTTCTTCTCGTCACCCCATCCACCGATCTACCCTCATCTATCATGCTTCACTTCCTACATACATGATTCAATTACACACAGTACTACATGAGAGTGAGAGTGGCACATGATAATTGAAGAAATACCGAATATCGGAATGCATTTTCTGATACATTTATCTCATATAGCGTGGTGCAGGAGAACGAAAAGAATTGTGACATTTCTCGGCCGATGCATTGTACATTTCTTCGGTTCTCGATGAATGAGCTTTTGATCACAAATTAATCTTCTGTCTTTATTAAAACATTCTGAGAGATTATGCAACTATGTAGTTTGATTTCGAATCAATCGTGACTTTGAGCCCTTCTAATCGCTAAACAATAATGTCCTTTACAAAATGAAATCATCAATTCAGAATTTTGTATAGTATACGACAAGATATGAGTATAAAACTAAGTCAAATTCCAGTATCTATTTTATCTACAAAATTAAATATTCAATCAACAAAATAATTTGAATTAAACAATCAATTTGAAGTCTTTTTTGAGTACAACTGCTTTTAAAAGTTCCATTTTACTTTCAACAGATAGATTGCATTTCCGTACGTTGAGTCTTTCGAGTGATCGATTACGTTGCAGCATTTGCATGAGTGAATTGACACTTTTATCAGTCACTAACTTGTTCCACTGAAGATCCAAATATTTGATGCTCGAATTTTCATTCGACAATAGAGCAGCCAAGAGTTGCACACCTTGATCACCAATTTGATTATGATATAACCATAGATGAGTCAATGTTCTATTCGCCTTGAGTATTTCCACTAGATGACGAACACCATGATCCGTAATACAATTGGAACCGAGATGTAGTTGTGTCAGTGTTGTATTGTTCGCCAATAATGTTTTTGTCAATGTTTGTACACCCAAATCAGACACACAATTATTGCTCAACCAAAGATCTTTCAACGTTGTATTATTGTGTAATAATCCATTGGCTAAGATTGAAATACCGTGAGATGTAATAGCATTGCCTTGTAATTGAAGAATTGTACACTGTTTATCGATTAGCTTTTGTGCGACATCCGTCAAATCTCGATCAGTCAGTTTTTGTTCAGAAAGATCCATCGTCAAACAGGATTCATCTTCGATTAGTTTCTCCAATTGCAGATGTGCTAAAACAAAAAAAAAGAAGTAAAATCACCCATCATCGATGATCGAAAACCATCATGTAATTTTGAAGCTGTAGAAATTCTAGAACGATATCTTGCTTAATATTCAGAGTACAGTTTCCTTTTGTTTTTTAATGTTCATTAAGACTGTGTTTTTACTTTGGTCAAATACAAAACATTGATTTTGACAAAAGGAAATAATTTCTGATGAAAATATTCCAATAATTGTCCTTGAAACTGGCGCGTTGGTTTAAGAGTTCCACTAACGAACGAACGTTTTGATCTGATTTTTTTTCTTCATAAAATAGAGCCTCACATAGATTATCCCAAGAAAATATGGGTACAAGTTATAATTTGGTCGAGATATCAAAGTTTTAATGGGTTTTTCCTGTAGAACCGAAGGGGAAATGCGCTACGTCACTTGTACTTCGAATTTTACTTGAAATAGATAAAATCGCGCTTTTTCTCTCTTAACAGGGCCCCAATTTTCCAAAAAAAAAGAAATTCTATTGTCGAATTTTGCTCTAAAAGTTTGCACAACCAAAGGTCATAGTTAGATTAGCTTTAACAAAAAAATGCAGAAATTTTGACGTTGCATCTTGTAAACAGTATGCGTTCAAAATCTGGATACTTTTCCATAAATCATGGATATTTTGAAAGTTTTATAGACGTAATGTCAAAAATTTCTGGATAATTTTTACACAAGCTAGTTTACATTTGGCTTAGAGATGAACAAACTCATGAGTTTTCGGTTCCGATTTCAATCCTTTTTTTTTCGCAAAGTCTCGGTCCTATAAAACACTGAGTACTTATTCAAAAAAAAGAGATTGAAAATTTTGGACGAATTTTAGAAACACTAAATGCGTAAGTTATGCAAAAGTCATGAAGTTATTGTTCGATAACACATCACAAGTCATTTTCTGTTAATACTCCTAAATTCAGTTTCTCGTCAAAAAAGAATAATCGTTTGTACGTGATCAAAAGTGTCTGAGATCATTCTCGATCCCATACAACTCCTGAATATTGGTTCTGTACATTTCTATTGTGAGCTCTGTTTGTGCAATGTTTTAGGTCAAAATTCGAGATCTCGACCAAATCGCAACTCATGCCTATATCTTGAGATTCTCCTAATTTAGTAATCCTCTAACTTATGCATAAAAACAAAGAATCGAATCGATAACTTTATAACACTGTGAGAAACGTTCCCTCGTTTTTTTTCAATTTCGTACTATTTAACAAATTTTCTACTAGATTGAACATTAATTTTGCTCATCTCACATTAACTTACCATTGTTCACTGTTGACAATTTGTTCGTTAATTCATTTATTTGAATATTCTGTTGCTGAATTTGTTCGTTAAGTTGTCGTTTCTCATTATTGAGTTGTTGATTTTCGGTGATAAGCATAGCAAGCAATGGTCGCAATGGTTCACATTTACAAGTCGCTAAATGCTTTTGAAGCTCTTCACGTAATCCCGTCCAATTACATTTAATATCCACAGCTGAACAGAATACATTGGCCTTTGGACATACTTTGTTTATGTGATCATTAAAATTAGATCGCTGCAATCCCATTTCATTACACACCAAACATTTGATACGAAGTTGATCGATCATATTGCGTAATGGTCGACTGACTTGAGTAACAATATCAATTGATAGAATTGAATGGCGACATGTTGGACAATTTTTTTTATTCTTTTCAATCCAGCGTTTGAGGCATTCACGACAAAATGTATGATCGCAAGGAGTAGAGATCGGTTCAATGAATGGTTTATTGCAGATGATACAAATCAATTCAGAATTTATGGATGTCTCATCCATATATTCATATTGACAATTATTGCTGGTCATTTCTTGTTCACCAAAAAAGAATCTAGAAGAAGAAATGATCAAATGATTTTCCAATTCAATCTTTTTGAATTTTCTTATTCAAGAAAGTGAGTGAGAGTAAATTTGAGTAGAAAATGTGTGTTGAGAAATGTGTACTCATGTGAACATACTCATCACTCATGCTTCGATTACAACACTACGATGTTCAAATAACTTATGCGTATTATCCTCAGCAGTATTGTATTTTGTTATCAAATGACTAGAGAACTTTAAAGATTGTCCATCAGATCAAGATTGAGAATGCCGCTGATGAAATAAGAAAAATAAATGTCAAACTTCATTGTCTTTCACTCAACGACTAATGCAAAGAAAGAACAGAACACAGGAGAACATCTATTGATAAAAAAAACTCTCTTTTCATCATTTGAACATTGAGTATAGGTGTCGGAAAAATAAGCAATATAAGCGCTTCCTCCCTTGCCACAGCGTCACACATCTAGTGAGAAGAAACTATCAATCTTAGAGAGCTGAAGAAGCTTTTATAAATGTGAGACAAGTCATTACTTCTGTTGTGACATAATAAACAGACGCTCTTATCGTAGAGTACCGAGTCGAAAGTCAAGCTGTATTCTTTTTTAATGTTCATCATTAAAGTAAAATACTATCTCACTATCAAAAAAACAAAAAAAAGGAAAAGAATCGATCAAGCTTATACATGCTTTTACTTACCTGGGTATGTAGTATCTCTAACGATTTGAGAAAAGTGCCAATATGATATACTATATTTTCTATGTCGAGTGCTCTAAAGAATATTCACACTTCTATGATATTGAATTAATGGGTCGAAGTTATATTTATATACATATATTTATAGGTTGATTTAGAACGGGAAAATACATGTTTGTTGAAACATAATAGACGACCGATGATCAATATAAATTAACTGCAGACGTGGCAGCCGACAGAATAGAAAAAGGATCTAAGTCGAACACTATGAATATACAATAGTCAAATATAAAGGTCATGTACAAATTGTACTATAACTATGACTGAAGAGAAAGAGAAACAAGGAATGATCGACCAGATATGGCGAATGGCCAAACGATTCGTCAGCGATGCTGTCGGTAATAGCTTAATAATTGAATTATTATCATTTATGGATGATCATGATCTGACATCAGCAGAATTCTGTTGCTATTTCTTTGATGAACTTGAAAAGTATATTGATAGTGGAATAATTGCAGATATTTATCGGATCGATCGTGATATTCCAATTAATATTACAGCCTTGAACGAAGACATACGATATAGCATCCTGTTTGAAGTGACACTGGGAACAAAAGATAGCAAGACTCATATATTGAATGATGATTTTAAAATGAACGAGTATTTGAATATAGAGAAAGAATAGAAGAGTTTCATTTATCCGATAACAACACGACACTATATTGACACTTGGTGAAAGACACATTTGCAGGAAACCGAGTTAATGTACGTCTATTGGAATAGTACCAAGGAAAGAATCATGGATGAAAATCAGCTGATATGTACAGTAAAGAACAGTCTAATAGTTTAAGATAGTGTCAATAGAGATCAAACTATGAATGTCATTGTCACATTCGGACCAAATTTACAAATATTTGGTTTCAAATGAAACACACGATATCATTGATAACCATTTAAAAAAAATTGTGATTTGAAGACAATAAAATATATTCTACTCAAAGAAAACGAAACATCTCATTTTGATTGACAAGTTAAGTGATTCATAATCGAATAACAATGAAGACGAAAGCTTTGGAATATTTGCAACTATTACCGATGGTTTAAGAAACAATAACATTGTTGTTGAACAACATTTTCGAATGATCTTCTCCCTTTAATAGATACGAGACTTGCGATTTCAATTCCAATTGCTCGATTACTTTTCACTGTTGGAAATCAGTAAATATTGAGCGCATATTCCAAAATTCCATACGAATTACTATGCGCGAATCAATGCTTCTATATCATTAAGAGTACAAGGGTGTGGATGAGAGTATGGGTATCTTCTCTTTATACACACTCGCATCCTCATTGAATTTCTTAATGAAAAACGTATTGTGAAACTAATTAAATTCACATACATGAAAAAAGAATCGGCAATGAATATAATAAAGATTGGAACTCATCTCGAAATTCTTTATATTGTATTTAGAAATAAAGAAATAATAATTGTATAGATCTTTATGAACTTGCAAAAGATATTTCTAATCGATACTTAAAACTTCTACCAAAATGGGCTAAACGAGGACAAAAAGTATCGAGAATAGTACAATGTAATGAAATATATCAGATATATGATAACAGTGTACTAGTAGTATCCAATGCCAGTGTTGATGTTAAGACGAAAATAGTCGACGAATATGAAGATAATTAATTGGTATGATACGAAGGATTATAAAGTTAGTTATGACGTAACAATGAATATTAATGGTCGAACGATTGATTCAAATATATTATGAATGTTTTGTCAGTTAATAGAAAGATATGATTTTTCTTATACGATAGATCGAATAAGATAGTTAAAATGAAATTCAAGATGAAAACGGTTTTTTCACTTTTGGCTTTTTCAGCTCTGTTGCATTTTTTTTGTTTTTGTTAGGAATAAAAGATGTTTATTAAATTATTTCATTTGACGTATAACTCTATTCTCTCTCACTTTGATTTTTTTATTTCACTGTTAAGCGTTTATTTTAGGTTTAGAAATCTATGATATCCTTATATACATCAATTATCATCTGTCAATAACGATTTATTTTCTTGCTCGTATATTTGTAATTATAAAAGGGATGGATGACGCTGTCTTCAAATGTAGTTTTGCACATGCGTCAATGATGTTGCTGCTTCGAATAAAACATATGACATTATTAGTTAAGAAACTCTACGATTAATATTTTATTGACAGATTTTCATAAATGTTCATTCATGAAAACATTAATTAGCTGTTGAAGAAAACGTGTTGATATATATAGCTGAGATTGGAATAGTGTTTGTCTTATTTTCTCGTAAGAAATATCGTTCAGATATAAAATTACAAACATTGTTATTAGAATAAGTATTTTCGATGTTTCTCTAGAATAAGTATAAGCCTTCATCATAATTTTTCTAATAATGGGAATATTGAATGATTAATGAAACACACACAAAAAAAGAACTTTGTTTAATATTTAATTAGACGAACAGGAATGAGGTGGAGATCAAAACCCAACTGTGCATTACATTAGATGTTTGCTTTATAATTATGATATTAAAGTATAATAAATTGTTGTAAGTACTAATGAAATTGAAAGCTAAATTTGTTGTTAAAATACTATAATCAATGATATATGATGCATAATTATTTTTGACGACTTTTCGATTGGCCTTTTCGATATGACAGTAGAACAATATCTCGAAAATAGATTAAAATCTTTTCTATTTCGGAGTATGATATGACTTGGGATTTTGAACTCTTACCTAATTAAATCAACAACTTCATCTAGTCGTTTATTGTTATGTCTTATATTTCTGTTGATATGTATGGGTGAATTGCGTTCGTATTTTATCGTTTGAGTCAAAAATCGAAAAAAAAACTGAATATGAAGAAAATTTGAGTTGTATATTCAATAGGAGCTTTATCGATTACATTCAAATCAAATATTTTCCAAACTGTCAGTTTTTCAATTTATGGAAAAAAAACGAATTTTCTAAAACAGAAGCTGACTAATTTTCATGATTTTCTGGTAAAATAAAATTTCTAAAAAATTTAATGTTTTTCAAATTTTCTTTATAGAATAACTTCTACATTACGATTTATATAGTGTTATCATATATCAGTCGAAAGCTTTTGAGAAGGGAAATCCGATGAGCACGTGTAGAAGGTGTGGATGCCGGTGTCGGTGTTATTTATCTCTTTAGCCACACCCACACCTATCTCTTAGATAAAACCTCTACAAAAATCATAATTTTTCATTCACTGATAATATACGTCAAAGTAATTCAATCAGCGAAGTATAAGAAGATTGTTCAAAAGTGTTTAAAATTCGGTTGTCTTGCGAATTCTCTATGCTCTTTCATACTAGATAAATCATTTAAAAAACTAAAATCTTTCGACGACCATCTTCGATGATGATATCATGGATACATTCGTTAAGAAACATTGATTATTCTTTCATATGGACAATACATTGTTTTTTTTTCATTTTTTTTTTCGAATCAATACGTCCGTGATTCATCAATCGTTAAAAGAGATTGATCTCTGTCAGAAACTTCAAATAATGAATAACGAGAATCAAAATAACATTGCTCTGAACATTCTTGACATCATTTATCTACTAAAACAACACATTTCTTCCAGTAAATAAAGTTCCTTGTTTGATGGTAATCAAAAACAAAAATTGTTCATCTTGTGAACTAACATGGTAACATAGATGCTGCAACTATTCTATGCGATTGCCATCTTTCAAGGTGACTTTTGAAAAGAACATGAATTATATGTCGATTAATTCCAGTGATGAAGCCAAGATTTTGGACTAGATGTTATGCATGTGAATGAAGAGAAGATACACAAACTCAAGTGACCTGTTTAGTGTTTTGAAAATATTCTAATATTATAATTCGTTCCAAGATTTTACAGCTTCAGTAAGTTTTGTGGGTCTGGAATGTGGATGTGTGTCATGATCAATAGAAGATCTAAAATCGCATCCACATCCACACTCAAACCCTAAATTTCTTTATGTAGCTGATAGTGACGAATCAGTTTATGGTTAAAATGATTATTAACAAGACTTGGAAATCAATAGAACACTTTCTTTTCTTTGTTATGTACATTTTTCCTTCAACTTTGTATTATTTCTTTTCTTTTTCTGCGTCGTTAGATTTGAACATATTTATTCGAGATAATTAGCTTATAAAAATATAAATACATATTACTGGTATAATTGAAAAAAAAACGATTATTATTAGTAAGAAATACTCTAATTGGCATTATTAATAATTCTAATATGTTAATTTTTTATATTTTTTGTGTACGAATATTTGTTGAGGATTCATCGATAATTATTAATGGTGAGTCTGGTGCTAAGTTATAAACAGGTAATGAAAAATATGAATTTACACCTCGTTTGAGTAAACTTGCAAATGCTGCATACCAAGCAATTGATGCTGTTATAATTCCAAAAGCATCTGCTGCACGTTGTAAATTAAGATGACCTAATTGAAATTTACTTGCTGTAAGCAAAAGAAAAGTAAGTGTTAGAAAAAAGAATAATGCTACTAAAGCTAAATTAGTACGAAAAGATGAAACAAACATAGCAGCTGTGAATATGGTCCATCCATGAAAAAAAACTCCAAGAGCTTTTTCTGGCACATTTGATAAATAATTTCCAAGAAAATTAAATGATTGAACATAAAGTGAAGCAAGTCCAAGCCAAAAATCACCATAAGAACAAAATGCAAGTGCACCAAAATTATTTCCAACACGAAATTCAAGTAAACCAGCAAGAAGTTGAATTAAACCACCATAAAAAAGAGCAAGACACATAACAATACCATGTGGAGTAGTAACAGGTACAGCTACACCTGCATTATACATTGAAAGAATAAATGTTGTTAATGCAAAAGCACATAGACCAAGTGGTGTTGGATTAAAATTTTGAGATGAAGATGGTGGATACATCTTCATTAAACATTCAAATTCAAGAAATCGTTCATAAGATACACGTGTTTGAACATCAATATTCTCGTATTCTTGTTGGTGTTATTGATGATGATGATCGTGTGACATATTTCGTTTTTTTGTATAATCAGTGTGATGTTTGAGAAAGAAATGAAGAAATATCAATAGTAATAAATACTTTCTCTTCAAACAATTCAAGATAAAAACTTAAGAATTGCGCACTTAAGGGTGTGGGTAATCATAAGATAACTAGTCAAATAAAACAAGTATCGATGATCAACGAAGAAAGGGTGGGTGTGGGTATGCCTCCTTCCTTAACTCACACCCACACCGTCTCGATGAAGACATTTATAAGGCAAACAAGATTTGGATACTCATGATATGGCTATCTATTTGACATTTAGTTGAAAACTGGCGCTTCAAATTATTTTAAAGAAAAAACAGACATTTTCAGACTGTCATACGCACGAATCTGAATTTGCGTATTGTCTATAAAAGTACATTTGAAAAAGAATTTCTTTTGCTGAATCAGAGTATTGACTGATATTGTCTAATGAAGCAAATGATACTGTGGAAATCAATGGGTCGATTTTAATTTGAAACAAAATTCCTATTAATTGAGGATTATCTCCAGCACTTTCAGCAAAACTATATGAAACATCTTGATCAATGCTTGTTGATAAAAAATTTGTAAAAGAAAGAAGACCACCTTCGCTTTTCTTAATCTTTTCAAAGTCATTATTAGACATTCCTTGATCTCGATAAATAATCATCTTTGAAGTTTGATGTGCATCTGCATGCAGTTGTTCGATTTGTCGATGAAGATCTTGAATGAAAAATCCCATCTTAATAATAAAATCGATTTCTTGTGTTCTCAAAGCTTTGTTCAGTATTGAATAAATAAAGGATTCTTTCGTATACCACCAAATTGGTGAATGATGTTCATATAATCGTTCAAAATCATGTATTTTATTTGACTGAGTATTATTATCAGCATAATGAGTACAACAAAAATCGACAAATTCTTTCTTAGTTGCTTTATCATGTTTAATGTCGAGAATAATTTCTTTGAGAATTTGAGAATACATAAATGATTGATCAAGTTCATCGAGATTCGTAAGAGAACTTGTAGGAACAACACTGAATGATATCAAATTAATCTCGTACTGACGAATATTTCTTTTGACTACGTCACAGATAGACTCAATTTTGTTAAATATTCCTTTCACATTTTTATGATCCTCTATCCATGGTTGATGCTCTCTCGATTGACTACAAATAACATAGATTGAGTATAGCTGAGCAACGTTTTTCAATTGGAGATACAATTTGTTGACCAAGTGTATTCGAAATAATCATAAATACTTTTTCATCTTCAATATCAGTAAGAAAATCAACACATTTATCAACATCATTAAATATTTTGATTGAATTGACCACCTGTCGAAGGCTAGTAATGGAATTTCTTGTGTCTTCAGCAAATTCATTAATGTTTGAATCTAACCAAATAATGATAAAATTCTCGATTATGCGAGGTTGTACCAGTCGCGATGTATTAGCTGTGTTTTCTATCATTCGGTTGACGTTTGTTGAAGATTCGAAGAGTGCGTTTGCCATGTCGACAATGGTATTAATTAAGCAGAAAATTTGTATATATTATTGAAATGAAAATATAATACAAAATTTTGATTTATCTATGAAAAAAATCTATCAATTGAACATTAAATGTAAGGTCATTTTTACATCAATTTACCTATTAGTTCTTATTATTGTGTAGTTCTATCAATTTCCCTAAAAATTTCATTTTTTTTGTTAAATAACTTCTGTCAGAATAGTTCTCATTACTTCGGTCGTTTCTATTTACACAGATAATCAGAAAAAAAAACGAATGCTGTACGACGTATAATCAAAAATCGTTTCTTTTTCTTTTCGCAGGAGTTTGACATCAGTTAAGAGTTGGAAGAAGTTGATGTTTATTCCATTATTTTCTTTTATAGAATATTTTTTACACAGATTGAAAAGATAGACTTTGAGGTTAACTTTGTCGAACAAAAATATTCTCTTTCTGGAACAGAAATGAAATACAAACTTGACATAGCGAATAAAGAACAGAGAGAAAAATATTACACATTAGTCTAATAAAATGTAAGTACAATATAGATAGATAACGTTTTTTCTTGAGTACCAAAAATTCGAGTAATTGTTTTGTATAAAGATATAAAACAGCACTTCAGTCTAAAATTGTTTCACCTGATTCATGAATAAAAGAACAAGTGTGCTGTACAGATGACTTTTTCTCAGATAGCCGAATATTAAGACTATTCAAATCTAATAAAGGATATTTCTTTCTCATACAGACTTTGTTTCTTCTTTAATAATATTCAAAAAAAAAAGATTTTAATATACATTTCATGCTATAAAAGTATCAAGATGAAGTGAGATGGCAGAATTCAATGACATTTATCTCTTTTCAGCATTGAATTACCATTTGGGATATTATCGAACGGATGTATCATCCTTTCTTCGATGTGATTTAATTTTCTTCTGAATATTACACATCAGAGATGGACGAGCCGCGGTGTAAAACCGCCCCGTCCCGTCCTCCCCGCCCCGCCGGCGGGGCGGTGACGGTGCATGACGAAATTTCGCGGTTTCCCCGCCTTTGTACAACCTTGATTTCTTAAATATACTCAGACCTTTAGAGACATCTTTTAAAAATTTTAAAATTTTTTCACACTAAACTAATCAGTAAAAAAAACTTGTTAGCGCAGCTCCAGAGGAGCTAAAACGTGGAACTCACATATATTTTTTTTATTTTTTGTCCTGATGCCTAATTTTTAAATTGTAAAATACCTTTTTCCCGAATAGGTATGAAATCATTGTTATATTATATAAAAACTAGAGCCTTTTATGCGCTGTTGCTGAGGTCTGTCATGGTGGAGGTCAGGGTTACCAGATCGAAAATTAAAAAATCAGAAAAATTTTTCTAAAAATCGGGAAAATATCGGAATTTTTGTTCTCGAAATCGGAAGAAAATCAGAAAGTATTTTTCCATGCTTAAATAACTAGTCTATATATTTTCGATAGCTTCAATATCCTTTATCTTGCTTCTGTTCATCTTTTCGAAGCAATATCGGAAATGATATTTCATAAAGAATTAAAGAAAATATCGATTACACAATTTACTCATGATTAAGAAATCTACATAAATCATTTGAACAGGATCACATTATTTTTATCAAGAATGCTATAACCAACTTGACGAAACAATAGAATCAGCATTGTGAATTCACACACACATGTATTTCACAAACCTTGTGCAAAAAAAACTACGACTTATTCTGTATAATGTTCGTTTTTGTTCATACTTTTTATTACCCATGGAGTAAAATATTGAAGGAAACGGATTGCGTAACGCGTTTTCGAGGTTGTAGCATGCGTTTCGCAGCGTTTTTGCAATATAGGACGCGCTTCGCAGCATTCTTACTTACATAAAATGCGTTTTGCCACAGTCGTTTTTTGAAACGATCCGAAACGCTTTTTTCAAGATTGCGTTTCGAGGCGTTTCCGAATTAAAATGCTGTCGAACGCGCTTTGGTCGCCAGGCGACGCGTTCCACAGATACAAATTGAGGAAAACGTAAAACGCGTTTCTTTTTCAAATGTTGTTGGATTGTTTTTGCTTGGAATGATGCAAAATATATCCATTCTGCATACAGAATCTTGCAAAAATTCACCAACACAAAGCATAGGAGTTAAGCAAAGTAAATTCTTTAAAATTACTTTGGAAATGATATGAAATAGCACTTGAAAGTTTTGCTCCTTGCACTATTTTTCTACGTGAAAATCATGATCCAGGATTTTATGAAGACAAGACTAAAATCAAAGTCTTGGAAATTTTTAGGTTGCTAGGCTGTTATCTAGACCTAATTCGAAGTTAGACTAATGTAAAACATCAAAGTGTAACAAAAAATATATTCTTCTTACTTAAAAACTCATTTCACCACGTTTTTATTGAAAGAAAACGTGTTTCGTAAGGTTTACTTAAGAATTGTTTTCGACTTGTCCACGGAGGGAGATGATTCCGTCACGCTCGTTTGTAATGAATGAAAAGTTACAGACAAATTTGCAGTGTCTCATTTTGACAAGCACAATTTTTTGTCCAAGATTGCAAATGTATTAGATTCTAGAGATCGAATCATTTGTATGAAATAAAACAAATAAAGCGTGACTGAATCACGTTTTACGTGGACAGGTCGTTTTAAATATTGAGCATTTCGAAGAGATTTAGTAAAGACTGATACTAATATAATTAGTATAGTAACTCTCTTTGGTTATTTGTGAACAAAAGAATTATCGCGTTATCTATAATTTGAATAAGTATTAGTTTGAGTTCATGCTCTAACTAATTGATAATAACTAATGATACTGTGTACAATACTAGTAAACATGATTTTAGTTTGTACATTGTTGAAGTAAGAGTGACTTTTTAATAAAAGAGATTCGATTTACAAAAGAAAACTCCTTTCATTTATTGATGTAATTGGATAAAACGATGACGGATTTACATTTACAAAAATCTATTAATCAAGAAAATAAATAAAAGATTAAATTTTAAATTTTTTAAAATTTATATAAGAAAAATTTAATTTTTTATATATTAAATACAGTGTAAATCGATTAAATTCGTTTCTATTGTGTATCTAAATTTAAATCTGAAAGAGTTTAAATAAAAAATGTATCAAGAAAAGACCACACTCGTAATTGGACATAGGCACCAAAGAAATGATAATTTTTAATTCAGTGGAATGGAAACTGAAAATCTAATTTAGTAAGTTTGCGCGAGACTCTAAATGACAGTAGAATAAACACTTATATCATTAGATTATTTTAGTTGAACGGTTTGTATACATGTCTTATACTCCTATGTTCTCGTGTTCGAATCCGTGCCTTGACTGCATCAAAATTCATGTAAGTTATAGTTCTAAAGGCCTATGAAAAATGTAAGCGAATACATAAATTGTACCTGCAATTCAAGATCTATGAAGTCATTGACGATTTTCAATTTTTTTTTCCATCGAGAATTTACGACACCACAGTTTGAAAAACGTTGCGAAATTTTTCACAAAAACAATCGTTACACAGCGTTTGTTTTAGCAGATGTGAAACGCGTCAAACCGGTCAGCATTAACGCATTTCGCAGCTATGGAAAAATGCGTTTTCAGAACGCGTTTTTTTCGCAGAAATTTACACCATGGGTAGCTCGAATACTCTTCAAAATATCAGGTTGAGGTAACAGATATTCATAAAAATGTCCACAAGTATAAACAGAATTCATTCCGATTTTCAATTCTGCAACAGCTAAATTAGTACCCATACGATTATGATTAGTTTTATTATATCTGTGATGAAACAAAAAAAGCTCAGAAACGAAAATATTCTTAATTATCAGTACAGAAAACGAACAGAGAAAGTTAGTTCATCGTGATAGAAAACTGGATCTTAATTGTCTGTAAAGAATCATAGTTTTATTGGAGGGTATGCTTTCAAATCACTGCAGTGTGGTTTGTTGAGTTCATGACGCTTCACTACCCGATAATTATGGTGAAATAGATCGCAATATATTTGTGGTATCGCGTCATGGTTAAATTATTCTGAAATGTCCTAAGAACTTGAATTCACAAACAAGACTTCGAAAACCGAAGGAAAATTAGGAAATCTGAAGGCAATCGGAAAAAATCAAAACGTCGGAAAGTCGTTGGAGAAACTTTCAAAAAATCGGAATTTTTCCTGCCGTATCGGAAGATCTGGCAACCCTGGGTGGGGTGTCTGTAATGGAGTGGAAGAAGGGGAAGAGTCGCCAAACCTCGAACTTAAAACTTACAATCACTATTTTCTTCGAAAATATATGTGAGTTCCACAAAATGAGTGATTGTATTATAATTGCCTTTCATTTTCATATGTTTATTTTTTTCTATTTCGGAACGATGTTTATAGATTTAAAATATGCCTCTTCATCTCATGAAATGAAATAGCCATTATGAAAATTTAATGAAAAATTTGTCAAGAAAAAGTTTTTGAAAACATATTTCGGACGGGGCGGTGGCGGTGCGGAACGTTATCAACGGGACGCGACGGGGCGGTGACGGTGCGACTTTTTTGCTGACTCGTCCATCTCTGGTATGTAAAACAGATATGATGATTGAAAACAAGTATTTTTTTATTTATTATTAATACGAAAAGATTATGTACTTGTTGTTGGTGGATTCGAAAACGATTCAGTACATTACAATATGTGTATAAATAGTATTGATGTGACTGTTAGCGAGAAGGATCAAGCTGCATAGAACTTCTGAAGTCTTGGATATTTAATGAAGGTTCATAAACTCAGTTTCAGTTGTTCAAAGGACACCGCCGGTTTTCAAAAAGTTCTCCGAATTCGATGAAATTCTGGCTGCTAATAGGGGTCACTGAGATACATCGATGGTAAAATTTTCAGCTCAAAAGGTTTTGATACGGCTGAGTTATAGCGAACACATGAGATTTCAGAAAACAGCAGAATGCTACTTCAAAGATGATGGCCGATGTCATTTATTTCCAAATGTAACAAAGTGCTTCACACACAGCCGGATAGAGAGTCAAATGTTCTACAAGTTGTGGTAATTTTGAAGTTTTCAACCACATTTAAAACTATGCGAAACTTTGAAAGTTTAGAATTTTTCGACAAAAATTTAAAATTCTACTTTTCAGTGACACATTCGAATCTCAACAAGGAAGACTTGTCGCAAGACCAAACTTGCAGAAAAATAGCGTCGTAGTCAGGACTATAAGGGCTGCAAATTTGAATAGAATTCATTCTGTTCGAACCGAGATATGCCCACTATAGTGCGTAACGAGCGCCAATATCTATGGATTTTTATGAGCAACAAAAAATAATTTTTCGCATCTAAGTGTTGCGATTCAATAAGAAGGCATAGACCTAGACTCACTATGAGTATTAATAAACACACCAGACTACTCCAGTACTCTGCCCATGTATTTGATTCACTCATATACATGTGTTTTCTTATGGGGTGTGGGTGTGGAAGTATGCGTGTGGGTATCTGGGTATGAGTTTGCGAGTGTGGCTGTGGGTGCGCGTGTGGGTGTGGCTGCGGGTGTCGGTGTAACTGTTCCCTAAGAGAAGCATACACCCACACCCACACGCACACGCACATCCACACCCATACCCGCATCCACACCCACACCCACACCCACACCCTCACCCTCACCCACACCCTCACCCACACCTACAACCACACCCACCCACAGCCACACCCACAGCCACAGCCACAGCCACAGCCACACCCACCCACAGCCACACCCACACCCACAGCCACAGCCACCCACACCCACACCCACACCCACACCCACACACCCACACCCACACCCCATACCCACACCCACACCCACACCC